>OU426868.1:4196301-4221301 GCA_911387685.1 Dolichovespula media
ATTATTATTATTATTATTATTATTATTATTATTATTATTATTATTATTATTATTATTATTATTATTATTATTATTATTATTATCATCATTATCATTACCATCGTTAAATAAAAAGAAATCCATTGATTATTCCTCTTGGGATGGGGTAAATAGAAATCAATGGAGTGTCAAAATCAAACTTCAATTTTGTAGTTAATTAATTGACCACTGGAGAGATTTATCAATCGTTGGAACTCTGAAAGGACCATTGAAATCGCGTCAATGTTATTACATTGATAAGCGCTACGAGTTCTCTTTCGCCTTTTCGGTTAGGTATATGTGAAACCATTAGAGTTGAGATAGTCCCGGCATTCGATTCGATTCGATCAACGAGAAAGCTTATCGCGTGATCATCGTTTTCCAATATTTTGCATTTTCACGTTTCCCATTTACTTGAGCGTAAAGAGAGAAGAAGAAAAAAAAAATCGAAAAACCGTTTCACGATATATCGGAGGAAAGAATTTTTTACCCTTCCTCCTTTTGTTCTTTGTTTCCCTTTTCTTTTTTTTTTTTGGTTCTTTTCATTTTCTTCCCTTCTTCCGGAGACAAACGGGAAAAAGAATATCCTTCGATTATCTTAATAGCGAGCGACGTTACCAACATTGAAACTTAAAGGAACGATAGATGGCGCCGTAACGAGCGACCGTTGACTAATTTCAGATCTAGCCGATGGTTGTGCTGACATCGAAGAATTTTTCTGTACCGGACATTGGTAAGCTTTATTTCACGTTTTCTACTATCATAACCGTAGAGAGAAAGAGAGAGAGAGAGAGAGAGAGAGAGAGAGAGAGAGAGAGAGAGAGAGAGTATGTGTGTGTGTTAGGTAGGATGAAAAAGAAGAGACAAAGAAAAGAAAAAAAGAAAAACAAAAAATACAGATATCAAAACGAAATGAAATGTTAACGAGACTAAACCTTAAAAAGTATTCCGTTCGATTACGAGTCTACGATAGGCCCAATAATATTTCCTTCGCGTACTTGCCTAGACGAAAAGGGATAGAACATGATTGTTAGTGGTCATTCGATCGAACATTTTAAAAACAATATGGCGACCAGTTCGACAACCCTCAGCTTTTCACGACTCCGACGAAAAAAAAAAATATACGAAAAAGAAACGAAAAAAGGAGATCGAAACAAGATCGGGAATGAAAAGTTAGGATCCGACAAATTTCCGATTGAAACAAGATGAAACGAAGGGAAAGCGGTGAAGGTTAAACGAAAAGAAGAAAAAAAAACAACAAAACAGAGGAAAAAGGGGTTTACGGTAAGATAAATCGAGAAGGATGATCGAAGTGACGGTCGCAAGATGGCGACGCTGTATCGAGCCCGCGCGAACAAGAAGTTAAATAGTACAGTGGAAAAGGTTCGATATACCGGTGGTAGTAGCCTTCCAGGTTCTCCTTCAGGTCCTGGGTAGGGTACGTACGATCGATCGATATATCCCTACCTAACGTTGTCTAACTGTAACGTCGAATATACCCGAGAAAATCCGAAGGGGCCGCGGCGCTTTTGGTTAAAACCGACGATTGGGCGGGGCTTGAGGGCGCTGCGATCGTTTCCATGAGTCCCGACAGTGTTAGGCGAGTACGGCTCGCCGCTGTCATAAGTGTTTCTTTACGTCGGCTCATTCACCCTTTCTCTCCCTCTCTCTCTCTCTCTCTCTTTCCCTTATATATGCACAGATACATATTCGACTTGGTGTCTCGTGTTAAACACCGATAAACTAGCAAGGGCCTTCCTTTTATATACACACCATCATATATGTATGTATACATGTATGTATGTATGTTTAAATATACATAGAGATATAATCTTGTCTCTCTCCCCTCTCTCTCTCTCTCTCTTTCTCTCGCTCTCTCTCTCTCTCTCTCTCTCTATCTCTCTCTCTCTCTCTCTCTCTCTCTCTCAATCTCTATCTCTCTTTCTCTGTCGTACTCGTTTGGTTGGTCGTGCGCACGACCCCTCCCCCACTACCACCACACCATTCTACCACCACCACCATCACCAGCACCACCACCACCACCAACGGAGAACCACCAGCGCGTTACTGGCAGGAACGGCAGTCGCTCTCGTTCGTCCCGTGAAATCGCTCGTTGTGAGACTCGTATCTCGCGTAAGTTATTCGGAAACAGGACAGAGAGAGAGAGAGAGAGAGAGAGAGAGAAGAGACAGAAACAGACAGAGAGAAAGGATAGAACAAGAATACGGGTGTGAATCGGCTGTGGTGTGTGCTATATATCACATCCTATATCGTATTCGTATCCCGTAATCATAATCGTAATCGTAATTATAATCCTAATCATCAACATCAATTTTCCTCGTCCTCTTTTGGTCGGGGGAAGGGGGTGCCGCGCCGGTTTAATAGAGTAGCGCGCGCGCCCGCGCGCGTGCTCTCTCGTAAAGTAAAGAAAGACGAGAGAGAAAAATATAAAGAAAGATATAATAACGTTTCCTGATACAATCTCGTATACGACGACGATAACGACGAGGACGACGACGACGACGACGACGACGAGGACGACAACGACGACGGCGGCGCCGGTGACGTTTGTGGTGGCGCCGGGCAGCCTCGGCCACCCTCGAGTTCCGTCCATTTGTCTCATTCTCTTTCTCTTTCTCTCTCTCTCTCTCTCTTCTTTTTTTCCACTTTTTATTTCTTATTCTATTCTACTTTCTATCACTCTCTCTCTCTCTCTCTCTCTCTCTCTCGCGGGTTCTCTCTCCCTCTCTCTCAATCTCTCTGTCTCTCTCGCACTCGTTCGTACGTCCGTACGTTCGTTCGTTCGATCATTCTCCTTTCGAAATATATCGATCAAATAACTCTGGCCCAAACAGAGAAAGACAGAAAGAGAGAGAGGAGAGTTAGATTGAGCGAGAGAACGAGAGAAAGAGAGTGTGGTGTAAAACTACGTCGCCGGGGGGGGCCAACAAGGAAGAGAGAGAGAGGGAGAGAGGATAAGGGAGTAGTATTGGCAGTGTCGTGGTAGTAGTGGTTGGGGCGCGTGACACACGCACTCTGAAGGAAAAAGAAGAGCAGGAGGAGGAGGAGGTGGTGGTGGCGGTGGTGGAGGTGGAGGAGGTGGTGTAGAAGAGAGGTGACGGTGGTGGTGTTGGTGCTGTTGGTGGTGTAGGAGGAAGACTAGGAGGTTGGTGGTGGAAGAGAAAAAGATTGAGAGAGGGTAAACTCTCGTAGTATTATTCACTGGTAGTAATAGTGGTAGTTGCGGCGTTGGCAATAGCGTACGGGGTTAGTACGTATTTACTGGAGGAAGACGGATAGATAGAACGAAAGGAAAAGGAATTAGAATTAGAATTAGAAGCAAAGGTAGAAGTGGAAGAAGTGATAAAGGAAAGGCAATAGAAAGAAAGAAGTGGAAACAGATATTGAATAGATTGAGGAAGAAGGAATAGAGAATAAAGAAGAATAAAAGGAAGAAGACGAAGAAGAGGAAGAAAAGGAGGGGTGAAGGTGGAAGTGGACAGACGACGCGTTCAACGACGCGATCGTCGAGTGTCCTCCCGCGGGGGAGCGGCAGGATCGAGAAGAGATTGTGGTAGTAGGTAGTGGTGGTGGTGGTGGTGGTGGTGGTGGTGGTGTGGTGGTGGTTGTAGTAGTGGTGGTAGTGGTGTTGCTGCTGCTGCTGCTGCTGCTGGTGGTGGTGGTGGTGCTGGTGCTGCTGCTGCTGCTGCTGGCGCTGCTCGAATAACAGGAGGTGAAGGAAGAGGAGGACGTGGAGGAGGTGAAGAAGAAGAAGAAGAAAGTAGTATATGTCTATGCACGCGGCAGGATTCAACGAGGAGAAGAGCAGCAAGGACTTTTAAGGGCGACGAAAGAACGGCTGCTGATTTTGCTGTCTTAGCCGCTACTGCTACTGCTACTGCTACTGCTGCTGATTCTGCTGATTCCACTACCACTACTGGTGAGATCCTCTCCTTTCTTTTACTCTCCCCCTTTTTTTTATCTCTTCCCCCCTACCCTCAATCCTAGCCTATCCCATCTCTTTCCCCTTGTGAACGCTCTACCGTTTTGCGCCCTCTCCATCTATATTTCTTTCTCACTCTCTCTCTCTCTCTCTCTCTTTTTCTCTCTGTAACTGTTTCTCTCTCTCTCTCTCTCTCTCTCTCTCTCTCTCTCTCTTTCTCTTTCTCTTTCTCTTTCTCTTTCTCTATTTGCTACGAGGGGAATCCTTCTAGCCACGGAGATAGAGGACCCGGTCATCGATCGTACAACCACCGATGGAACTTGTCATAAGTGTGTGCGTGCATGCGTACGTTGTGTGTGTATGTGTGTGTAAGAGAGAGAGAGAGAAAGAGAGAGAGAGAGAGAGAGAGAGAGAGAAACGGGAAAGAACGCTCACAAAATAACACAGATTTTCGTTTAATATTTTCATACTTCTATCTCATTTGTCTTCAGTTATGAGGAATTCCATCGTTTATCTTTCACGTTCTCGTAATGTCCAGCGAACGTAACCTTTTGCCGGGAGACGTGGCGGAGCGTGATCGATCGTACAAATCTCTCTCTCTCTCTTTCTCTCTCTCTCTCTCTCTCTCTTTCTCTCTCTCTCTCTCTCCCTCTCTATCTATCTATCTATCTATCTCTTTCTCTCTTTCTCGTGCGTTCATTCGTTCTCTCGTATACATATTTGACTACTTGCACGCCGACTTTCTCTCTCTCTCTCTGCCCCCCCCCCCTCTCTCTCTCTCTCTCTCTCTCTCTCTCTTTTTATCTCTATCTCCTTCTCTTTAAACGCTAAAATATCGTTCCCTGAATTCGATCCTTCATACGTTCGGCCGGTTAAACCAAGCGATGTTTGATAATTGCCAGATTTGCGCGAATCGTGGTGGATGGATCTATAATTAGAATTAGTATAATTAGATGGATATGTCGATATTTCGGGGTAGGAAATCGTTCGACGTATTGTTGAACGTACAACGGGTGAACGACGAGGACGACTACGAGGAAGAAGAGAAGCTTCGATCGAACGTATTCCGCGATCTCTCTCTCTCTCTCCATCCCTCCCTCTCCCTCTCTCTCTTTCTCTCTCTCTCTCTTTCTCTTCTCTTTCTATCGGCGATCCGCCTACGCCGAGTCTGCGCATCGAAAAATCCAAGAGCAAAGGATTGGATCGAGCAACCTCCCACCCCCTCAGTCCATTCCCCTCGCCCTTCCACTCCATCCCCCCTCCCCCTATTTCTCCCGTTAGCTTTTTCGATAGCCGATATACTTTGCTAAACGATGAAAAGGCGAATCGTTTCGCTTCGTTTCCAATATTTTCCGTACACCCGTTCCCATCTAGATATTCACGTATGTATGTATGTATGCATACATGCATGCATGCATGTACGTATGTATGTGTGCATGTACGTATGTATGTATTATTCTAACACATTGGTCGCGTTAAGTATCTATGTACCTTAGTTTAGATGAAAATTAATATACATGTCCCATCGAATATTATATCTCTTGTAAATAATACGAAACTTGTGCCAGGAAACGGAAGTATGTATACACTCGAGTCATGAGATAATACTCGTGAGATTTAAGCTATATATATATATATATATATACATATACATATATACATCTTACTTTGAAATATGTATACCACATGTAGATATGTTTGCGGGTGTGTGTACCTCTCTTTTTATTTTATCTCTCTTTCTCTCTCTCTCTCTCTCTCTCTCTCTCTCTCTCTATCTATCTATCTATCTATCTATCTCTCTCTCTTTCTCTATCTTTCTTGCTTCCTTTTTTTCCCCTCATGATTATCGTCTTATCACGTTCGAAAGACAGGGTCGAGGTTAACGCTCGATTACACGAAATTATTTTAAACGACGCGCCTAATAGAAATCCCGTGTATCGTTTTTCAAGAAGTCAAACGATGCGTAGTAGGGTTTAAAGTCGATTGCCGGCATCTCTTAGGTTTCATCTACCTGTGGAATACTAAATCCTATGTTCAGAACACATACGCGCGGACACACGCACGCACATACACACACACACACGCACACACACACACACACACACACACACACACTCACATACGCGTATATTTGTGTGAACGTATGAAAATACACGTATCTTTGTTTTTTTTTTTTTTTTGTTTTTTTAATCGACCGAGAATTTTTATCATCTTTATTATTGTATATGATCAATCGTTATCTCTCTGTATTTCATGCCATCACCGTATTCCCCTTTCCCATAAAACTATAGATACTATACATTAATAGATGCCCATAAGGTTCCGCAGGTTTCCAAGAAATAATATAATGACGAACGTAAAACCCTCGACGATTAAGTAGCGATATCTTTTCAATGAGAACACAGTGTGAATATTTCATAGGGTTCGTTCTGTCTGTTAAATAAATAAAAGCAGTGTCTCTCAACTTATCTTACTTTTATCGGGGACGGTTTGAACAACCAATCGTGTTGTATCGTACAAGAGCACCCTTGTTCTTTCTCCCTCTCTCTTTCTCTCTCTATCTCTATCAATCTCTCTCTCTCTCTCACTCTCTCTCTTTCTCTTTCTCTTTCGCTTTTATGTCGAAGTCGCCATACTTTATATAAAAGCCGCACCTTCGTGAACGTGCGACTTCGTGACGACCGATTGCGTGTTGTTATTAGAGTTGCAAAGAAATTTTTATTATATTACTTTCTCGGTCGTCCGGACAACGAGCATCGTCGCATTCTGTAGCGTTATAAATGCGACAATGCGGTAACAATATTAACGAATAATATTTATTATTTCGAACGATCGAAGAAATCTTCTGCCCTGCGAGTCTACTTTTACAATGATTCGACGGTGGGAGGAATAATTTTTTTTTTTTTTTTTTTTTTTTTTTATTTTGACCTATTAAAATATCCCTCGTGTTGTAATCGATAATACAATACTCGATGTGTCAACTGTTCTTCGTGCATTCGTAAGAGAATGCTTTTTTGAGATATCAAAGGGAGATGGGGATATATCATGGGGAAAGGTATCACGAAAAGAAACATGATCGTTTCTTTTTGTAAAGAAATATACTCGTACGCGATAGATGAGACGAGATTCTCTCTCTCTCTCTCTCTCTCTCTATCTCTATCTCTCCCTCTCTCTCTCTCTCTCTCTGTCCCTCTCACTCTCGCTATCTCGAAAATGATACGTTAGTGGACAGGTTGAACGAAATTAGACTGGCACGGAAAGACCCGGCGTCTCTACTAGGATTATTTTCATAATAAAGAATTTCATTAGTTATAAAATAGAAAGAAAAAGGGGAAAAAAAGAGATTTGAAATTTTCGATTAAGAAAGTCCGAGTAATCGAAAAAGAAAAATATCTCAACGACAATAATAAAATGTTAATACTTATACAAAACGATAATTTTTGATTGCCACTGTCATAGTGAAATTATTATCGTTTATCTTCTATCGATTCAAATACGTCTTTCAGATTTTGTGATTATATTCATTGGACGTTTTGAGAAATTTATTTATAAATATATTTTTAGATTTCTTTTTAACTCGTCAACCATCGAAATATGATTATCATAATGATGCAATAAAAAAGAACAATAATAATTTTTTATTTAGACGTATTATAGTACACGTAATTTTTTAATTATGGAGGTGTTCATGTTAAATATATGTTGTTTTCTTTTCTTTCCTTCTTTTCATTTATTTCCTTTTCTTTTCTCTTTCTTGCGAGAAATAAATGCAAGAAGTTGTAAGTATTATATTAAAGTTCTGGAAATATTAATATTTATTTTCCTTTATCCTTTTTTTTTCACACGACAGTCGTTAAACTTCTTATGATTAATAATACTTTCATAAAAAAAAAAAAAAAGAAATAAATGCGAACCATTTGTAATCCTTTTGATGCATCTAAAAAAATTGATTAAACAATTTCCCATTCGATCGTTACTGTTTATAACGAGATTTTACGTTTAATTTGATATAATATTAAAAATGTGATATCAAAGAAGATTATATAGAATACGATTTATGATAACGAACTTATGAATGAAAATCGTAGCTAGTTCAGATAAATACAATTAAAAGTTTGTCCGAATAAAATTCGATGAAACTTATGGAGACTTGTCGTAACGAATTTTTTTTTTTTTTTTTTTTTTTTTAATTTTTATATCCATACGGTGACGCAAGCAATTCTAACAATCATTCTTAGCATATAAGCGGTCGTCAAGTTCGAAGAAAAAAAAAAAAATAGAGAAAGAGAGAAAGAGAATTCCTTCGGGATGAAATATCAGTCGCGACGTCGTTAGCAAAAAAAAAAAAAGAAAAAAGAAAATAAAATAAAAAAGAAAGAAAAAATCCTCCCTATCAGGAACATACGTCGCATATTCCTCGAATATTACGTAAGCCTTTACATTTCATTTTGTAAAATGCGATTCTGAAAACAATTCCAAATAATTCTGCGTTTAACGGAAAAACAAGAAAAAAAACTGAAGGACGATCCTAAACTCTCGCAACAGTCCAACCCCCATCACCCCCGTCATCCCCTCACCGAACTATTAACATATTAATATCGTTATCGCGTAGAAACACACAATACAATCGTAAATTTTTCATTATGTAATTAACTCGCCCACCATCCCCACGTTACTCTCGCTCCCGTCACTCCCCTCCCACCTCCCCCTCAGGTTTAATTTAACGAACAAGAAATGATCGAGTTCGCTTTAAAAAAAAAAAAAGAAAAAGAAAGAAAGAAAGAAAAGAAGAATCTCGATAAAAATAATCTCATATCTGTTCTCTCTTTTTTTTATTTTACAGGCATAATCGAATAGGGAAAGAAAATAATACAGGAATATCGGCCGAAGGACGTGGTCGAGGTACTTGCGTTATACTTAGAGAAGCTCGGAAAGAGAAGAAAAAAGAGAGAGAAAGCGAGAGAGAGAGAGAGAGAGAGAGAGAGAGAGAGAGAGAGAGAGAGAGAGAGTTACATACAGACAGACAGAACGAGAAATAGAGAGAAAGAGAGAGAGAGAGAGAGAGAGAGAGAGAGAGAGAGAGAGAGAGAGAGAGAGAGAAAAGGAAGGTGGTGGTCTTGGATAATCTTGGCAGAGAGAAATATAAGAAGAAAGAAGAGAGAGTACCAGCGGCAACGGCAGCATCAGCAGCAGCAGCACCAGGTGGCCCAACGGTAGTACTTTTCTTTTCTTTTCTTTCCCTTTTCTTCCCCCCTACGTGAGTTGGGGGGGGGCGACGGCGGCGGCGGCGACGACGACGACGACGACGGCGGTGGCAGCGACGGTGGCGGCGGCGGTGGGAGGGAGAGTAGGAAGAAGGGCGCCCCCCGAAGGAAAAAGGAGTGGAGGGGGTTAGAGTTGTGTGCCGGCGAAGCTCGTGTCCGTAGCTCTGGTGTCGGAGAAAAATACGGTGTGAAGGTGGCGACGAAGACAGGACGACCGAGGAGAAGGGGTGCGAGAGAGAGAGTGAGAGAAAGAAGGTAGAAGAGGTAAAAGGGTGCGTGGGGCGCGGTAGTGGAGGAGTATTGAGGGTAGGTGAACGGAGCGGAGCGGAGCGAAGACTGAAGAGTAGAGGAGAGGAGAGAGGTGAAAGGTGGAGAGGTGAGAGGTGAGGTGAAGAAAAGAAGGTGAAGAGAGAGAGAGAGAGAGACGGGGTGGGCGAGAAGAGGGGTGCGTGGCTCGTTCTTGCGTCGACGGCGGTCGCCTTGCGCCGGCCGACCCACCACTGGCTGCCTGGCCCGCTTTCTGCTGGCCGGCTCTTTTAACGAGTGCTCAAAGAGCGCGGGGGTGGCGTTTGTGAAGGCAACGTGTACCAAGATGGGCTGCGCAATGTCCGCGGAAGAGCGGGCCGCTCTGGCCCGCAGCAAGCAAATTGAGAAGAATCTCAAGGAGGATGGTCTTCAAGCTGCCAAGGACATCAAGCTCCTATTACTCGGTAAGTGTTTGTCCTTTTTGTTTTTCTTTTTTCCTTTTTCTTTTTTTTTTACGAGATCGTTATCGCAAGTAAAAGGGGAAATCAATTTTTTTGTTTGCTCGTTCGTTCGTTCGTCTCGTTTCGTTTCGTTTCGTTTCGTTTCGTTTCCCTTACAACAATCTGTTTCGAACGATTTATGTTAAGTCGCAAGGAAGATGATCTGTTTTGGAATGTATTAGGAGTGGAGAAGGTGATGGGGTTGGTTCGAGGGGAGAGTGGGTGGGAGGTGGAAATTGAGATATCCCGCGAGTAGAAATATTTTTCTTCTTTTCTTTTATTTTTATTTATTTATTTATTTATTTTTTTTTTTGTTTTTTCTTTACCGATCAGTGTTCGACACGAAGGGTCACGTCGTAGGGTGCCAATTTTTTTGTTTCTTTGGGTTTTTTTTTTTCCTCTTTCATAGTTCGATGACATTCGTTGAGACGTATTAAACGACGGTGCCCTATGTTGTCATTTATTGTATTATTACGAAATGTTATAAATTAGATTTAATGAATCTGTTAGTTTCGAAGGATTGTAAACCTCGTTTCGTTGATCGCCGGGTTTTTAAACGGCGTAAGCTGTAAACGAAACTTCTAATCTCCATTTTATGCCTCTCAAATTACCGATTTGAATGAACGAGGCTTATTTCGTAAGAACTTCAGCCTATGTTTAACAACGTTGTAAAGGCCAACAGCCGACAATCAGCGATACTACATTCGGTTCGAGATATTTTTTTTCAAGATAAATTTTTTTTCGAGATAAACGATACACCCTGTAGGTTTGTTTCTTTTCCCGTTTTAATCAGACTTTCACAATTTACTCTCTTCGATGTATTTCATTGTAATTTCCGTTTTTTCTTTTTTTTTTTCTTTTCTTTTTTTTATAGAATTTCTATTCGATTTATTCTTTTTCCCTTTCTCTTGACTTTTTCTTTTTTCTCTCTCTTGCCTTCCTTCTTTTTTCTTTTTCAAAATTTTAATATCGTTCGTCTCTTCGACCCAAAAGATCGTCACGCATCTTTCATTGAATATCGATATCGATCCTGATTTGTCATCAATCAGACAGACGTTTGTTATAAATCCTATCACTAGAGTATTGTGCGTGTCATGTCGTAAGAAATAAATTACTTTATAATACCGTCACGATACGCATAGAAACATATTTGCGTTGGAAAGCTTTAAATACGTAATCATTGGAATATGTAAAAGTTTGTTTCATCGAACGACCAACAGTACTAATTCTCTCTATTTGAAATATTTCAAGATATTATTCAATTCCGTTAGAAAATCTTAGCAAGTTTGATACACGCGCGGTTTAACCGATAATCGTGTATACTCTTATCTTTCTTATTAGATTCGATCTCTCCATTCGAACGTGGGACACAAACGTTGCGTTCATTGTTAAATTAGAGATACGTTGTTAAATAGATGTTAGATTTTTTATCTTTTCTTTTTTTTTTTTTCTTTTCTTTTCTTACGTTACCGTAATGTTTACGTTGATTCGTTCATTTATCCACCATTAATTTCATTTTATTATAATTGAAAACTTTTTTTTCACGCTCCTTCCGCATTTCCTTTTTCCAAGAACAAACCGATTTAAAACTCCACGTAACGGGATAAAGGAAACTTGAGAGTTTTTAATTCGATAAGATAAACGAAATGAAAATGTTAAGGAAGGGGGGGACAAACTTTCTTTCTTTTCTTTTTTCTTCCTTCTTTTTTTTTTTTTTTTTCTTCTTTTTCTTACTCCCGACGACAACAGCGACAACATTTTAATTTCTTTAATTCGACATACTCTTCGTTCCGGAGTAATATCAATCGTAATAAATGGAGCCTCGTTATCCCCATGATAGTCTCTCGCAGTCCGTCGTACTCTCGTATTCGTACATTCATACAGAGGCTCACGACTTTTTGACGCTTTTATTACGCCTTTGAAGAGAAAAAAAAAAAAAAAAGAAAAAACAAAGAAAAAAGCCAACCCCTTAATGACGCGTTAGTAATTAACTTTAACGTTCGAATTGACCGAAATATATCAGATATATAATAATGATAATGATGCTTTATTACTCAAAGCAGTTTAATTATTATATTTTACATTAATCTCGTTTAAACGGGCGTTTAAAACAAATTTAAGAGTGCGTCTTATTAGATAACGTTTTAAAGAAGGATAGAAACGAGTTTATGGTATATAAAGAAAGAGTGAAAGAGAGAGAAAGAATGAAAAAGACTTTGACCTGTAGTCGAGTCATTGAACGCCATTTTCGTTTCATTAACATATCCAACGTGATGGCCCCTTCAAAGAAGAAGAATACTCTTGAAATATCGTGAACGATCGACACGTCATTGACACGTTCAAATTCAATTATCTCAAGATAGAAAGAGAGTAAGAAAGAAAGAGAAAGAGAGAGAGAGTTTGAGTGTTTGAAAGAGGTAGAAAGAGAATTTGGCCTATCATTCATCGAAATCGCGAAACATCCGGACGAAATTGGCTCGGAGCCGAAAACGAATCTTTCTGAGAGAGAGAGAGAGATCTTTCTCTCTTTCTCTCTTTCTCTCTTCCTCTCTCGTTCTGTCTATCTTTCTCTCGAAAACCAAGAACGATGGATTATCCACGAAATTTTTATTTCTCGTTTCGCTGGATGAACGATAGCCTCATTTCTCCTTCTCTCTCTCTCTCTCTCTCTCTCTCTCTCTCTCTCTCTTTCTCTTTCTCTTTCTCTTTCTCGGATTGGCTTAACGTGAATAAGATTACGAACGAACCTTCTCCAGGTATTTTTCTTTCGATCTATTTTTACTCTTTCTAAGTTCCCCTTCGTTCTCTCTTTCTCTTTCTCTCTCTCTCTCTCTCTCTCTCTCTCTCTGTCTCGTTCTCTTTACCGTTAAATCTCCTGACGAGTTTTATGATTTTTTTTTTTTTACTTTCGAGATAATTGGAAGGAAATTCGAAAGGTCCGACACATTTTCTCGATGAACTCTCGTCCAATCTCGCTTTACCTTTACTTCCTTTTTTCTCTCTCAATCTCTCAATCTCTTTCCCTCTCTCTCTCTCTCTCTCTCTCTCTCTCTCTATTTTCCATCTCTTTCCCTCTTTCTATTTCACTATTCGATCGAATTTTCTTCTTCTTCCCCTTCTCTTCCATTTCCTCCTTCTTTTTCTCTTACTTTTCTTCCCTTTCATTTTCTCCGTCTTCTCATTTTCTTCTTTTTTTTTTTTTGCCTTCCTCCTCCTCCCCCACCCCCTTCCCCCATTCAACTTCATTCTCTTCCTCTCCTTCATCTTCTCTTACTTTTTCTTTTCCTCTCTTTCCTCTTAGTTTTCAACAAAAAGGTTCCACCAAAATCTTCGCTCACGTTCTATGCTCACACCCCGTTTATATTTCTGGCTGGATTTCAGCTGGGAATGTGGCAGGCGTGGAAAGAGTAAAATCGTTTCGCCGTATCTTTACTCTACTCTTCTGTTCGTTCTTTTTTTTTTCTTCTTCTTCTTCTTCTTCTTTTTCTTATTCCGTCACGAAGACGTTTCATACGTCGAGTTCTCGTTCGTTCGTGTTCCTTTCTTTCGACATTTCGCGATATCCACCGTAGAAATCGTATTTACGCGTCGAAATAACTCGCATATTTGCATGTATATTTACTACGTTCTTTGCTTTATTTTTTTTTTATTTTTTGTTAAAAAAGAAAAATTCTTTTCGAGTTCCCCATCTTAAGTTATTTCATTTGGTTTTCCACTTGGTAAAGTCCGATAAAATTTCTTTTTCGTAGTTACGACCAGTCGTGAAATTTTTTTCTTCGCGACAGTAAGAAAAAAGTCCGAGTCTTTATATGTCCTTTCTTTTCTTTTCCTTTTTATATAATGCTTTCAGAAATAAAAAAAAAAAAAATAAAAAAATAAAAGAGAAAAGAAAAAAAATGTACGTTGTCATCGTCGAGTACTTTTCTAATTATCTTTTAATTATTATTACAAGCTGTTCTTATATCTATTAATCCAATTAGAAAAATTATCTATCTTTTTTATTAACGTCACAAACTCATTTTTTTTTTTTTCTTTTCTTTACATACGTTAAACCAGCCACAACAATTTTATTACATCCTACGTAAATTAATATTATCCCATTATTATAATTACGAATTCGATAAGACATATGAAGCATCGAGAATACCATAATTATCGTAATTAATAGCAATTAGAAACGATCTTCTTTCATCCCGATTATTATACATTGTAACAGTACAGATAACTTTAATACATCGTGAAATGTACACAAACCAACAAAATATATATGTGTGTGTGTGTATACGTATATTTCTTTTAGAGCTTCTTTAAATTGCCTTGTTGTCTTATTTATAACGATGTTCTTTTTATACTTCATTTATAATGAAGTATATATATATATATATATATTGAAAATACTTAAATGTATCCCGACATTATTGTCCGTACGATCGAGAACTAACGTGAACTAAGAAACAAATAAAAGCAAAAATAACAAATCGTAAAAATGGAAAATAAAAATACTAAAAAAAAAAAAGAAAAAAAAATGGAAAAGATAAAGAAGAAAATGTTCGCGTGATGTTAACGAGCACGTTCATCGGGATCATCTGAATTGGTCGCGCGTGCGCCTGCGCGTACGCGCACGATATATATATTCGTCATCGGTAAATATTAATTGATGACGTTCGCGAGGGTGTTCGGAAGAGGTCTATAGTTTTAATCCGACAAGCGTACCGGAAATTAGAGGCAACGTGAAGCAGGAAGGCAGGCGCAACAAGCCTAAGCTCGATATACAATATGGAGGGGGCAATGTCCGATTGAACGTTATTGCGAGTTCCTTTTTTGCATTAACCATCCTTCATTTATAATATTTTACAACACATTTACTTGTCTTTTTTTTTATTATTAGTTTATTTTGTTTTATTTTTATTATCTATCAATGTTATTGTAAATTATTATTTTATTATAGCTATAAGTTATACTGTATTATGTGTGTGTGTATATATATATATATATATATGTATATATGTATACGAAGTAACAATATTAATATATTTTGATGGCATAAAGTAAAATATATTTATAAGGATATATATGAAATACACTTTAATTTCAATGAATCAAATCCTTCGAAATTTTTGCGACGTATTTTTAAGAAAACGAGAAAAAAAAAAGAAAAATGAAAAAAGAAACGGTTAACAACCGATACGACGATCTTCTGTCGTTATAAATTATAATTATTATGTTATTAAAAACTACATACGAATTGTAACATATTATTAAATAATAGAATGGAATTAGTACATGTACATTAAACATTTATATACGTACATTTTTACTTTATAGATATACATATATTTTTATACACATATAATATATTTTATTACATAAATTATTACATATGAGAAATGTCGTAATAAAAGTTAAGAACAAGAACAACAAGGTCACACACACACACACATATATATCTTTGTTTTTGTACTTTCTATTTAGTTTCAAGTATACAAGAAAGTCTTGAAAATTCGTTAATGTGAATAAGAGAACGAGAAAGAAAGAAAGAAAGAGAGCGAGAGAGAGAGAGAGAGAGAGAGAGAGAAAAGATAAAAAAGAGAGCTCGACTTTTCTTTCTCGAGAATGCGGAGTACCGACGAAGCGTTGCCCTAACAACGTCGTCGGTGGTCGTGCCGACGACTTAATTGAGTGTTCCTCGACGATAGGGACCGAATTAACGAGTCGACCTCCTCCTCCACCTACTCCCATACCTCCTCCTCCCCAACTACTTTCAATTCAGCCTACGAGATGAGAAGAACAACCAGTATGGCGCAATAACGCCTATATATATATATATATATATATATATATATATATATATATATATATATATTTTTTTTTTATTTCTTTCAGTAATCAAAAAGCTAGCTTCGATATAATCGATAAAAGAGACACGAGAAAAGAATAAAAATAAAAAAGAAAAGAGGAAGAAAAAACAAGAGGAACAAAAACGAAAAGAGAAAAGAGGAAGAAAAACTGTGAAGATTAGCATCGCCCCTCTCTTTCCAGCTTTTTAAAAAGAAATCTTTATTTCGTCAAATGTTAACCAATCGATAATGAATGATTAATCAATGATTAATTATTGATCGATGATTGATCGTTTAACGCTATATTAATCGAACTTTTCAATAAGTTCGAGAATAGATTTTGAAATCTATCACAAATTTGAATACGTGAATTATTCATTTCTCTCGTTAAGAGATTTGACATTTTATCGGTTTTAAATTTGTCGTGGGAATAATAAATTTACAAATTTTTAATATAAATTTTATTGAGCCAACGAGAACGTCCGCGACAGAGCGTTGATGAACGATCTAATAAAAACTATGTCAATAAGGAGTTCAATGAACTCATGCCTTTGCATACGTTTTTAAAAAGGAAGAAAGAAAAAAAGTACAGATACGATCCATAATTAAGATTTAAAATTTTTAATTTTATAAAAGGTTCGAATCGATGAAACTCCTCCACGGACCTTATATAAATTAGATCGAAATAAAATATTTAAACGAAGATCTATAAATTGTCTAATTTTAATCTTAACCGTCGTGGAAGAACGTCAGACAAATATGAAAGATTTGATATGTCCCATAGATTCTAAGTATATATAACATTAACGCTTCATATAAGCGTCTCATCGATTGACTAATTAATATTTATTACTAATTATTAAATTACTTAATATTAATTATCAATTATCAGAATTAAACAATAATTGATTTTATTCTTAACATTTTTTTCTTTTACATTATATACAGAGTTATATGATATATACATAAATATATTATGCATATGTCATTGTCGTAGAAAAATGTACTGATTTCATGTACTCTATGAATGTTTTTTAAACTAACGTATTATAAATATATATATATATATATATTATAAAAAAATATATATATATTTGTCTGTAATTTTTTATTATGTATATACACAAACACACACACATATAGTCATAGGAAAATGTCCTGATTTGATATATTTTATGAATTTTTTCAGACTAATATATTATAATATATATATATATATATATATATATATATATATATATATATATATATATGTATGTATATATATACATAAATGTATGAATGCATATAAATAATATAATATACATACATATATATATATATATCATGATAATCTTGTCGCATTATTTAGTAGTACGAGCGTGCCGGCGCATTTGGCACAAACACGTCCGATGAATCTTAGCGCCAGTCTCGGAAACACCGAACGTTTGCATAGTAAATACAGACGTAGGCGACGACGCGTACTCGCTTAGCCAATGGCGTGCTGTTCCTCTTACGTATCTACGACTTCCGTGTTTCCTCTCGTCCATTTCTCTCTCTTTCTCTCTCTCTCTATTTTCTCTCTCTCTCTCTCCCTCTCTCTCTCTCTCAGAGACTGTCTCTGTCTCTGTCTTTCTCTCGTATGCTTGCCAAACTCAGTTCCTCTTGATTCTCTCCTTTTCGGAATACGTACGCGACGTTCACCAAGCAAACGACGTCTTCTATGTATTAAGAGATTAGTTTCCTGTCGTTTCTCGTGATGAACGAGTACGAGATGATATAATTTTTAACGTCGATAGTAATCGCAACAGTTTGTTGAACTAAATCGTCAAACCACGCGCGTGTTCTATTACTGTTATTAAAACTTTAGCAATCTTTATATCGAATAAATTCTATATGTTATTCTATTTTTAGATTAACCTTGTATAATCTAATAATTCCTTCTCTGAATAACATAATATATATATATATATATATATATATATATATATATATATAATTTGAAATAAAAATTTATATTATCACTTATAATATATTTAAGTATATACTAGTACGAATAATATTATTTTCTATTTATTTTTTATTTTTATTTTTTTTGTATACAGTAATATAACTTAATAGTATACTTTGATTATTATATATAAATATTATTAAAAGCATTATATGTAATAATAATAATAATAATAATAATAATAATAATAATAATAATAATAATATTTATTTACAATTAAGTACAATAGAAAAGATTAAATATTTATAACAATTATAATATTCTATAAAGTAACAATTGAATGAACACATAAAGTAACAATGAAATGATCAATCGAAATAACACAATTAAGATATACGGACAATACATTAAAGTTATATGAAATAGCAATTATGGTTAAACTTACTTTATTATTAAGCTTACTTATTTGGAAAAAAAAGACAATGAATAAAAGATTCAGAAGAAAAAAATAGAGAATAAAAAACTCCATATACCGTATAATATCGTCTAGTATGTTATTTCGATAATATATATCGATTATCTTATTTCGTGTGTGTGTATATATATATATATATATATATATATATACACATATATACAATATATATCGATTATCTTATGCTCCAGTTTATTATTCTCCCAATATTGAACGCAATACCGAATTACCAATCACATTTCTAACTTTACAACTTTATCTTATAAAGCCCATGGATGAAACTAGCTTTTACCACCATTACCACCACCACTACTACAACGACTACTACTACTACTACTATTACGGCTTTCCCGTTGTCGTCGTCGTTTTCGTAGTTCATAGACGTTCATGAAATTCATGAACATATGGGATTCACGAAGTATTCCGCTCGTAAAGAGTCTAACTTTCGAAGATGAGTTTCCTTCGCTCGGAGACAATGTGTTAGCAAACTTCTTCCCGATAAGTATCTCTTTCTCTCTCTCTCTCTCTTTCTCTCTTTGTAGCGAATAGAATTGAATGTGAGTCTTCTGTCTGCAGTTCGTGTTATTATTACTTATCTGATAAAAGGTACAGATATATCCATTGTTCTCTACGTTTAACTATAATTTTCTTTTCTTTCTTTTGCTTTCTTCCTTTTCTGTTTTTGTACTTTTTTCGTTTTTTTTTTTTTTTTGTCTTTTTCTTTTTCTTTCATTTTCATCGGCAATGTATAACGTTGTCAACGTGCAGTTAGTACGTATCATGTTTTTCTTTCGTATGTCAAACAGTTTTTATTCTGAACGATAGATACAGATCGGACGTGATGTTAAATAAAAGAATGTTATTATTACAAGTTTGATAAACGGTTGAATTGCATTTCATTTATTCATTTTTATTACCGTAGCTAACGTACGATAATATCTTTTTTATATTATATTTACGTTTTTCGTTTCCCTTCCTCTTCGAATGCCAAACGAGCGTCTGTAATGTAATCAATTAAAAATGAAATTCGATTTTACGTCGAGATGAAAAAAGGGAAAGGAAAAAAAAAAGGAAGAGAAATAATAGAAAGAAGATAAATCTTAAATATAATAAATCGTGTATTAAATTATTATTGAATATAAATATAAATTATAGAAATAAATATAAATTTGTATATAAAAATAAACTATAAAAATAATATAAATTAATATATAATTATGTATAAATATTAATGTTAATATAAATTATATATTAATTATATTATTGATATTAATATTATATATATATATATATATATTATACTATATTATAATACATAATATATTATACTATTTTATAATACATTATATATTATGCTATATTGTTAATAACATTAATGTATATTTTATTGCTACTATTATCCTCAAGTTGAACTTTCGAGGCTATGAAGAAAATGGTGGCATACTGTTGCCATGTGTCATTTCCACGTGCTACGTTATCTCGACACTCCCCTCACTCATTCCCTCTCTCTTACTCTTCATCTCTCTCTCTCTCTCTCTCTCTCTCTCTCTCTATCTCTTTCGTTCTCTATTTTTCTTTCTTCGTGTTATAGTTTAAAGGGGGAGTAGGTGAGGTGAGGTAGAGTGGGGTCGGGTGGAAAGGAGGAGGATGAAAGTTTAAAAGTTTCCGTCCCGACAAAAATTCTCCCGTCGATGCTCGCCGAGAGCTGATATCGTTTTCTCCAACATTGACACCGTGCCAATTTCGATCGGTCGCTGACGTTCTAAAGCCCATGTTATCGTTCGTTACAATTTATCTCGAAGAAAACGACCTTCGAAAATATGGTAGAAGCACTGACCACGACGACGTTTTTATCGTAACTCCCTCAATCGATTTTCATTCCCCGACACGATTCTACTTCTGAGTTTACATTGACAACGACAGTTATAGAGGCTTGGATGTATAAAGATGACCGAGACCCAAGGTCGTTCATTTTTCATCATTTATTTTTAGTTCTAATGTACTACTACGTGCGATAAAGAGATACCATTTATACTTTCGTCAGTATCTATATATATATATATATATATATATATATGTATGTATGTATGTATGTATGTATGTATGTATGTATGTATGTATGTATGTATGTATTTATTTATTTATTTATTTATTTGCAGAATTAATTAATTTGATTTTATTAGATATTATTTTTCTTGGAAGTAAGTTTAGAGAAAAGGAAAAAAAAAGTAATGAGAGATGAGAGATGAATCGAATATAAATGAAGATACATTTTAATATGATTAATTGAAACTGTCTAAATGTTAAAATGTGGTATGCCACAAAATTATAGTTAACACAATCTGGAAATATTGAACGTGAGAACTGCAAGATAGATAGATAGATAGATAGATAGATAGATAAATGGATAGATGGATAGATAGACAGAGCAGGACCAGCAAATACCAAGGAAGATATTACAGTTGCGAAATGTGGGTCCTGTTTATTGATGTAACCGGTGACGTCATTCGCTCGACGCCGTGTATTACTCTCTCTCTCTCTCTCTCTCTCTCTGTCTCTTATGTACCATGTATTTCCATCCGATTAATAGAACTCCGGTTTATAAAAAAAACGCGTCGTGTATCGTATATTTCTCTCTCTCTCTCTCTCTCTCTCTCTCTCTCTCTCTCTCTCTAACTCTCTATCTACCTATTTATCTATCTATCTCTATCTCTATCTCTCTTTCTCTCGTAATCATCAACGACTTGACGATGATCGCCGAACGTGGAAAAAGACGCGAATTGTAGGACACCGTTGCGCCATCTTTAACATGAAAATCTAATTCTAGACAAGTCTAATCGACACGAATTTGAAAATAAATTAACTTGCAAGTAAAATTCTTTCGTACGACCTCAAGAGTCAATTTCGCAACATTTTAAGATCTCTCCAATTAAGTCCCGATCATTCGAATATGTAGTTACGAACGTACGATCTCCTTTTTTAGAGAAATAAAGATAGAGATAGAGACATAAAAAAAGAGAAGAAGGAAAAAAAATGTATAGAGAGAGAGAGAGAGAGAGAGAGAGAGAGAGAGAAGAAATCATGGAGGGAATTAGTATTCTTAAAACGTTAACTCAACGAAACGGATCGATTTTCTCTTTTCTCGACAAGGTCATTGGCTTTGCTATTAAAGATAAGACGACGATAGAGTTGGCTTCTCCCTTTTGAAATAGTGGTGGCGGTTAACATTAACACTAACCTCGCAATCTTACGACACTTATACTACGTTAACACGAGTAATCTCTATCTTTTGTATGCCCAATGTAAATGCATTCGTTATGCAAAAATTGGTCCCGCAAAGGAACGTATCTATGAAATAATTAGATAAACGATTGACTATGTATATATATATATATATATATATATATATATATATATATATATATATATTTCTCTATAACTTGTCTCTTCTGTCGTCGTAAAATTTATCTCGGTTTTTTTTTCTTGTTCATTTTTTACGAGGTTTTTTTACGACGCAAGAAAAAAATATCAGTTCGGATGAGACAGAATTCGTTTTAACTTTATTAGATAAGACTAACTAAAGTTTTCGTTTCTTCACTGTCGTCTCGTTGTCGTCGTCTTTGCTTAAAAAACAGGTGTACGAAGTATATGTGTGTGTGTATTCTTGGCATCACAGTACATCAACACGCGATCTGAATGACCTCCTTGTGTTATAACTTTTCCTCTTATTCTTATTCTTATTCTTATTCTTATTCTTTTACTACTCCTCTTCTCGAAAAATGATCCAGAAAAAGAGAAAGAAAACAAAAAGTAAAGAAAATAGAAAAAATAAAAGTTTCTTGTACCACGTCAAACGTTTACCAAGAATTACATACGCTAAGTTCGTGTGTTCTAAGTAAATGCATACATACATACATACATACATACGTACGTACGTACATAAACCCTGGATAGATATTATGTGTTAAAAGAATAGAAATACGAGTTTAACGGATACGTCGATCGATCCTTATTCGCACACAAGTAAAATATTCCACATGGATGTGTATCTACGCGTGTATATTTGTATGTATGTATGTATGTATGTAGATTGAACGTTAAATTCGTTAGTCAGTCGCTATGCTATTCGACTCGTTGAAATTTTCGTTTTAGCTCGTTAAATTCTCTTACTGTTAATGTTCCTCGTGCTCGTAAAATACGAGAGGTAGAACGAAAGAGCGTCGTCTCTCGTGAAACATTTAATGTTGGGGGAGTCGCTAGACAATTACACGTTAACGTGACGTTACAGCTTTAATAATTACATTTAAATATATATATATATATATATATATATATATATATATATATATATATATATATCGTAAATCATGATTGCTCGATGGAACGCGATAATCATTTCTTGGATTTCGATGATTATGTCATTCTTGGAAATTACATATTTCAAATAACATTTCGTGCAAGTTCAAAAACAAACGACCTTAAAAACTTGACCTTTAAGAAAGGATCAACCTTCGATTGCAAAAAAGAAGAAAAAAAATAAGACGAAGAAGACGAAGATGACGAAGATGACGAAAAAGAGAAAGAAGAGGAAGAGGAAGGTTAGAAAAAAAAATGGTTGACCTATGACATAACAATCTTACGTGCGTAGATATATAAATATATAGATATATAGATATTGTGTAACATTTAACGAGTTGATAGGATACTTCCAACGAGAAGTCCTTTTTATAACTGATATTCTTTTATTATCTCGATGAGGGCGCTATCTGTTTGTGTGTGTGTGTTGTGCGTATGCGGTTTTTATTTTAAACAGACATTCCTATCGGAAAATAGTTGACGTTTAAAAATCTGATAAATATACGGTCGGGATAAATTCTTTCATAGTTTTCGCTATGTAAATTATTACAAAATAAACCGACGAGAATGTACTGTTAATATTCGTACTCCTCTTTTCTCTTTTTTTTATATATTTTTTTTTTTTAAACATATTAAATTGACCACCTAAAGTACTCCCTCATCTTCATTATCAATATTTTTACTTTCTGTATATTTCTTTCCTCTTCTTTTTTCTGTCTTTTTCCTTTTTCTTATCAGAAATTACCGTTCCAAACAGGCGAATGAAAGAAATCAAAAATGAAAAATGTCATCGATCCAAACGTAATACGTGCATATATGTTACACAATAAAATGATTTTTTCTTTCTTTATCTTTTTATCTTTGTTATTTTTATTTTTTTCTATAAAAAGAAAAAAAAAATAAAGAAAGAAAGAATATTAATCATCGATTCTTCTTCTTCGTGAAAAATAATGAACGAAAATTACAGATCGAATTCTAATAGATATTCATAGTCGTCGTCCAAGTAAAGTGGAACGACTATAACATTGTTATAGAGATATCCTCGATGGGGCCAACACGTAAACTACAAAGAGTTTAAAATATAAACTAGTTCGAGCTAGGAAAGATCTCTCCTTCTGATACTATATGTATGTTCTATGTATCTATGTATCTATGTATCTATCTATGTATGTATGTATGTATAGAAACATAATACATGCAAGTGAATATGCACGCCATATGTATCTAAGGTATGCGCATATTCAATTCGAAGGAGAACAACAAAATGGGACAGAAGGAATACAGGAAAGAAGGAGAATAAAATAAAAAGAGAAATAAAATAAAATAAGGGACGACACATGGGTTGGGAGGGGGGTGGTAGGGACGGGGATAAATTCGACATATTGTATATTAACATTAGAATTATCGATTATTATTATAATATATTCAAGTATATCTTGTAATTATCTCAACAAAAAATATTATTAGAAAAAGAAAGTCATGAAATTAATGTGGTTATAGAATTAAAAGAGAGAGAGAGAGAGAGAGAGAGAGAGAGAGAGAGATAGAGAGATCATAATGAACTTGAGAAATTCAATTAGAAATTTTTCATAGAAACGATTGAAAAACCAGTCTCATTTTGTCTCATTGAATAAATTTAGCGTTAAATACTCTCGACTTAAACACTCATATTATGTGCATATATATATATATATATATATATATATATATATATATATGCGTGTAGAGATGTACATATAAATATACGCGTATACATATAGTGGAAAAAGTCATAATGCCTTAGAAACAACATACGAACCCCAGGTTATGTATATGCTTGAAATATATACATAGAAAAAGTCATAATACTTTGAAAAAACATACGATGACATTTTAACTGAAATATTTTTATGAAAATGATTGAAAAACCAGTACCGTTTTGTAACGTTGAAAAAATTTAGTGTTAAATATCATCTATGAGTTAAATACCCATGTTATCTATATAATTAGAATGTACGTACATATAAATACGAACGTATATAATGGAGGCAGAAATATCAGAATGTCTTAGAAAAAGCATACTATGACGTCAAAAATAGATACTTTTATACGATTTTAGATTATCTAAATATGTCTCATTTTGTATTATATATACATACATATATATATATATATATATATATATATATATAAATTTTATGTTTATGTCGAATATTCTCGCTTATGTATCAGTTAATATATTTATAGACGTGGATGTCGTGAATGTTTAAAAAGAAAATACAATAGTATGTTATCGTGTATGAAAAAGAAAAAAAAAAAGGAAGAACATAAAAGGAAGAGAAAGAGGGTGGGAAAAAATAAAGAAAAAAAGAAATAGTTTGTAAATACATTAAGTTGGCAAGCCGTGAGACCTCGATCGATCGAGGTCTTTCATGAGGAACATAAGCGAGGT
>OU426868.1:4226301-4228801 GCA_911387685.1 Dolichovespula media
TCGTTCGTTTCGATCTTCGTGATAAATCTGAACGATCTACGTAAGGCGAAAAAGTTTTTAATGGGATCGTTCATCGCGTTATTTCTTTCGGGAAAAAATTTGTCTTTTTTTTTGAAACATTAGCGCGAGATTTTCTCGTTCCAATTTACACATGTAAGTACTCTCGATATATAAAAATAATGCTAATAATTCACGTCACGGAATGACAAATCGATCTGTTTTATTACGTTTTAGGTGATGAAAAAAAAAAATTTTAACGTAGAATTGGATCCTTTGAAATAAATTATTGTATAATGGAAATAATAATCGTCCTGTCGTTCGTTTAGAAACGCAATACGACGTGATTTTTTAGAACGTTAATCTGTCACTATGATTTTCATTTACATGCGTATGCTCGAAATGTAACAACTATATATCGACAAATGATGCATATAACATAATAAAAAATCGATTACCTAATCGCTATTACGTTTTCGGCGAAGGAAAAATTTGATATATAATAGAATTCATTTTTTAAAATAAATTATAAATAGAAATATTTATCTCATAATATCATTGAATTTTTTAAAGTAAACAATTTACACACATACTCTCGATAAACGTGATAACTAATGCTAATAATTCATGTAACAGAATGACAAGTCAAATTAATTTTATTAAATTTTCGGTAAAGAAGGGAAAAAGATCGGATATAAAATTCAATCTTTAAGATATATTATAACAGATTTATTTATCTTGTCATTCTTTTCGAAGCATAATATGATTTTCGATTGTTTTCGAAAGCAATAGAGCCGAGTTCCCTTGATTTTAATTCACACAAATACTCTCTAACAATGCAACAACAAATAATTCCTTTGACGGAATAAAAAATCGATTATCTAATTGTTATTACGTTTTCAATAATGGAAAAATCTGATATACTATTATCAATCGTCGTGATAAATTATAACAGAAGTATTTATCTCGTCATACTTTTAAAAACATAATACGATTAAATATTTTGAGACAACGGAGCGAGTTTCCTTGATTCTGATTCAAACGAATACTCTCAAACGATATATCGACGTAACAATTAATAAAATAAATCGTGCAACAGAATAACAAATCGATTATCTAATTATTATTACGTTTCCAATAAATAACTAATTCGAATTGTTTATGAAAACGATTTGATTGAAAAGTGAAAGAGAGAGAAAGTGTGGGAGAGAGAGAGAAAAAGAAAGAGAGAAGTAGTCATGGAAAGTGCGATAACGATTATAGTTAGTTAAGGGAGCATAGCATAATAAACGAACGTACTCGAGATTGGCCTTGCTTCGAAGAGCAAGCCGTTAAGCACCATCCTGCATGCGATTTGCCACGGTTCAACGATTATCTTATGAAGGAGGCATTCAGCGTTAAATCGAAGAAGAGAGTACCGGGATGTACCGAATGTTAACGAAGAAAATTAACGAGAAAAGGAAGAAGAAAAGGAATGATGATGATGATCATGATGATGATAATAATAATAATATGACGATGATTCGTTCTAAGCGCGTGAACGATCACACGGTTTTATCGATTCTTGCCTCCTCCTCCCTCCCTCCCTCCCTCTTTCCCACCCTATTTTCCCCATTCCCATTTCTTATCCTTCAACGTTCTCATTCGAAAGAAAGAATATTTTATCAAAAGACTTCCAAAGTCTTTTTCTCTTGATAAAAGATTAGAATTTTGTTCTTGTTTAGGAACGTAGGTGTACAACCCAGAATAGGTTTTATGTAGCCCCAGGATATCAACGGGAATGAAGTTCAAAAAAGCTTCTCTATCCATCTATCTCTCACTTTCCCCCTTCCCTCTATCTTTCTATTACATTTTTCTGCTAGTTCGTTAAAAATTTTTTCAAAGAAAAAGAAATAAGAGATTACTTAACCTTCCATAGAGACGTCATATCTCAATAACAATCTTATTTCTTGTCGACGTTAGAATCAGAAACGTTAGTCGTCTGATGTTTCAGCAATGAAATATTACACTAGAGAGTAATGCTTGTTTGATGAGATGCTTTCTCTCTCTCTCTCTCTCTCTCTCTCTTTCTTTGTCTTTAGCTCTCTATCTATCTATCTCTATCTATGAATTAATAAGCAGCTATGGGATATGGTTGTTTCGTCCTTTCCTAAATAAAGAATGAGAACCGCCATATTTGATTTCGATATATATTAATGGCAATATACTAACCAACTGCATTCGACTTGACTCCATAAATATTTTCTTTTTATTACTTTTTTTTATTTTTTTTATTTTTCGTTTTTTACAATTACCTAGCTACCTAACCTACCTACTAATCTGTCTACCAACCTAGCGAAATCTCCCATGAAGGGGAATAAAAAAGGAATCTTACGTTTAATATATATATATATATATATTATATATATTTATATATATATATTATATATATTATATATATTTATATATATATATTATATATATTATATATATTTATATATATATATTATATATATTATATATA
>OU426868.1:4236301-4238801 GCA_911387685.1 Dolichovespula media
TTTTAATTTCCTTTCTGAGAATCGTCATTTTAACGACAAACTTTTCCATAATTTTCTAAACAAACAAAGAATCGAATAATATATTTGAATAATATATTTGAATCGAATAATATAATTTTTTATGGTGAATTCTTGTCGTAACAATCTTTCGAAGAAAGAAAAAAAATAAGAAAAAAGAGAAGCAGAAAAGGAAGAAGAAAAAGAAGAAGAAGAAGAAGAAGAAAAAAGAATCGAATAAATACATTCGCGTTCGTCCGCAGCTCGATCAAGATCAAGTTACTATCCTTTATCACGAAGCATTTTTCATTTCGTAAGATAACGGACACTCAGACGTATAAAGATTAGAAAAGAATAAGAATAAGAAAAGAAGAATAGGAATAAGAAGATGTAGAAGAAGAAGTAGTAGTAGTATGGGGATCAATTGTTAAGGTCATTGCACGTGGGAAGTGTCGTTGATTCAATTTCGAGAAGATGCTTACACGTGCGTGCCAACTACTGACGAATATCTTTTTTTTATTTCCGTACGTGTCAAAGGTGTCCCTTATTTGGATTATAAAGGGAATGAAATATGTGATGGACATACGTATATTACACAACATATTGTACATTAATATACATATAATACCGCATAATTATATTATATATACGTACGCGTGTGCGTGTGTACTTTACGTAGCGCATACGTACACATTATCAAGTATAATCTCGCGTGTGTATCGTTGTTCGAGACCTTTTTGAGAATAGATAAGCGAGCGAACGTAAACGAACGAACGAAAACGAAAATGATAGGAAAACAAACTATGATAACGTAAGCTCCTACGAATTTATTTTTCCAGAATCGAATGCAAGAGAGCTTGAAGTTATTCGATTCAATTTGCAACAACAAGTGGTTCACCGATACCTCGATCATTCTTTTCTTAAACAAAAAGGATCTGTTCGAGGAAAAGATACGCAAGTCTCCATTGACGATTTGCTTCCCGGAGTACGCAGGTAAAATAATCTCCATTTTTTTCTTTCTTTCTGCTTTCTTGTTTTTTTTTTTTTTTGTTTATTTTAAGATACTAGCCGCAGGCTTTTGCCAAATCGATCAACTCCATAAAAAAAAGGCAAAAAGTGTGGTGAGATGCGACGATATAATATTTAAATTGCTTTTTAAAATATCTTTTTAAAAAATAAATGAATTCAAATGAACATTGTAGAACGTATGAACGGTGCTTTTACCATTGATTCATTCGAATCGCATCATTTGCAACGATCTACACCAGAGTACTAGGAGCATATTAATCGGATTGGTTTATGAAATAAATTATTTTTCATTCGATGGCCCCGAAAGAACAATTTTGTCATTTAACGGCACGAAATATAGAAAATTTTGAGAAAAATTATTATTAATATAAAAAGTGAGGACTCTGTCAAGCGCTTGAAGATGCTTAAATTAAAAAAAAAAAAAAAAAAAATTCAAAAAGTGGAATTAATCGATTTAGCTTGCGAACGGGTCTTATAAAGAAAAAAAAAAAAAGAAAAAGAAAGGAAGAAAAAAAATATAAATGATCAATGGACGATAGATATATCTCTAAATAACGATTAAATCGTTATTAACAATTTCGTTTTATATTCCGTTTAGGTGCGCAGGAGTACAGTGACGCCGCAGCCTACATTCAGGCGCAATTCGAAGCGAAGAATAAGTCTACGACGAAGGAGATTTACTGCCACATGACCTGTGCCACCGACACGAATAACATTCAATTTGTGTTCGACGCGGTTACAGATGTAATCATCGCCAATAATCTGCGTGGCTGCGGACTCTATTAGGTTAATTCCGTATTCTATATTAAGCGTTAACAAAATGAAGATTATGACGATGACGACGATGACGAATACTACGTTGACGTTGACAAAAACGACTATGACGACGAAGACTATGAGACGACGGTGATGATGATGATGATAATGACGACGACGACGAAGACAACGACGATGATAATGATGATGATAACGACGATTACGATGATTATGATTATGACATGATGATGATGACGACGAAGCTATTGAACGGGCGACTTTTATCAGAGTCAAGAATTCGTTTTGGTTCGATCATGGTTATGTTTGATTTGTGTTTAAGAGTGAGACGACGAATGAAGATAAAAATAGAGAAGAATGAAGATGATGATGAATTATAAAGATGAAGTATCTTTTCGTGCTCGCTCGACTCTGTAGTATACGACCCTCGGGATAATCGAAACGAGACGATCAATACGCGATTATGATAAGAATAAGTGTTATACTACTCGTTGGCGTGGCTTAAATTTATGAAAAGTCCTGCATCGTTTCGTGGATCGAAAAGTTTCACAGATCAAACAGAAGATAATGGAGAGTAAAATGAGAAAGGAAAGAAAGAAAGAAAGAAAGAAAGAATGATAAAGAAAAAATAATATATGTATTTCGACTAAACTCGGCCGCCATATATGTATTTACGTTCGCGCCAACAAACCAACCGTGT
>OU426868.1:4243801-4286301 GCA_911387685.1 Dolichovespula media
AGTCATTTTATTATTCTACAGAATACGCTCGTAACGACGTTTATATATTTACGAGTCAGCCTGATATTAATTCAAACAAATTATCGAAAGATACTTTGTCATTTTATTCAAAAGTAACGATCATCAGTCATATCGTAAGGACGAAACGTTACGTGCAAATTATCGAAAGTATCGCCGCTTCGTAAATATATACAAGAAATTGTCGAAAAGGGGGAAAGAAAAAGAGAGAAGGGAGAAAGAAGAAGGGATGATAAAAACCGAAAAAAATTTCGCATTTATCCGACGATTGGATCGAGGCACGACCTTCGCAGGGTTAAATATGGCGACAGGGAGACGTGAAAAAAAAAAGAAACAGGAGCTCGTGGGACGTCGTTTCATAAATCGTTAGAGTTCACCGGAGGTTAAGAGGACGAAATATTTTTGGTTGGTTGGCATTTACGATCGACCGTTAGTAACGAAAGAGTTTAAAGATAGATAGATGGAAACTGAGAGAAAAAAAGAGAGAGAGAGAGAGAACAAAAAATTATTCGTTTGAACAAGAAATAAAAAAAAATCCCTCCCGCGTCCTGGAACAATTTTCTACTGTTTTATTTGTCGTTTTATTTATTTATTTATTTCTCTCTCTCTCTCTCTCTCTCTCTCTCTCTCTCGTTTTCTTTTTCATCCGATCACTTTCCCAAACAAACATTTAAAATTGTCCATAACAAATAGTTTCCTTTTAATAACTTCGATAAGTAACATATCGCGCGTTATACTTGCAAACAGAGAAACGAATTAGACGAATATTTTCTTTTATTTTCTTGCACGTTTCTCGATTTATTTCTCGCGCATGCATCTCCTCAAGACATTCCATGTTTTATTGATGGGAGGGAGAGGGTATAGAGGGAAAGGAAAAGAAGTAGAAGTGGAAAAAAGTAAAAAGAAAAAAAAGAGAGAGAGTGAGAGAGAGAGAGAGAGAGAGAGAGAGAGAGAGAGAGAAAAGAGAAAAGAGAACAAAAACAAAGGAATAAGAAGAGGAGCAAAAAAGACGCTGTTTGATAAGATACGATGGTGAATAAATCAGACGAAGGAGAGAAAGAAAAAGGAAAAAAAAAAAAGGTAGAATGAGAATAAGAAAACGTTCCCATCGGCTCAACCGTGTCTTATCTATTTCGTCGTATCTCTTGGTCCGAGCCTTCTTCTTGGACCGTTTATCTCGACGGCCATGTGAAAGATTTGTAGAGAGGGACGAGGGAGGAAGGTGCGCCCGATTAAAAAAAAAATAAATAAATAAAAAATAAAATGAAGCGAAAGGAAAATAATGAAAAAGAGAAGAAGAAGAAGAAGAAGAAGAAGAAAGTAAATGGAAACAAAAAAAAAACGCGAGATGGAAGAACGTCGTGTGAGTTTTTATCGAAATATGGGATACCGGGAGGGGTTGGGAACGTGGAAACGGGGAAAGGAAGAAAGGGAGGAGCGGTGACACGAGACTCGAGTTCGATCAGTTATTTATTATTTATCGATCAACCTTTTTACCTTCTTTTTTCTCTCAAGTTATTATCGATAAATGAGATCGCGTCGACAGTAGAGCGAACCTTTTGTTTTTCTTTTATTTTCTTTTATTTTATTTTATTTTATTTTTTTTTTTTTTTTTACTTTGACAAGTTTACGTTTAGGTATAATTCTATATATATTAGTCGATTTATATATATATATACATATATATATATATATATACACAAAAAAGAGAGAGAATGAATAATTCTCTCGTTTATCTGATAAAATGTAAGGAAATATTTTTTCTTTTACTTTTTTGTTTTTGTTTTTTGTTTTTTCTCATCGGCGTACGTAGTATATGCATCTCTACTCGAACGTTATTAATTGTTTAACTATCGATCGATCGATCTATCGTTCGATCTTTATTTCGTTTTTTCTTTTTCTTACTATCTAACCTTTCATCCTTCCTTTCCTCTTTCTTTCTTTCTTCATTTTTGTATCTTTTTCTTGTTTCCTTTTTGCTTTTCTCTTCTGTTTTTTTTTCTATCTCACTTCTATCATACCTCCAACGAAAATTATTTCTCTTTTCTATATTTCTTCTCGTACTACCCATCGTTAAACTGTTTGCTATATAGAATTTTTTAGTAGTCGATAATATATATATATATATATATATATATATATATATATATATATATATATAGTATTATTAATTATCACCGTGGTTGCCATATTATTGTAAAATTAGCTTAATTACGAACAGCCCGTAGAAGTTTATCATAGAAAGAGAAGGGGGATTCATAAGTAATATATAAATATTATAAATATATATACACATATATATATATGTATATGTATATATATGTATATGTATATATATATATATGTATATGTATATATATATATATATATATATATATATATTAATTATATTATACCTAAGTCATATTTATATACATAATATATCTAGTCACATAGTCGACGCTCAGTGGAAATGGAGAGGATAAAAATTAGAAAGAAAAAAAAATATATAAAAAGAAAAAAAGAAACAAAAAAAAAAAAGAAAAGAAAAGAAGTGGGGAAATGAAATGATGAAGTAATAGAACATATACATACTAAATGTGAAAAGGATGGAGCGTAAAATGATGATAGCGGGTTGCGTGTGTAGTAGAAAAACGGTGTAACGCTGTAAAAAAAAAAAAGTTTACATAAATAAATACATGCATACATACATACATACATGCGTACATACATACATAAATACATTCGTACGTAAGTACCTATATGTACTTACATATACATATACATATACATAAATGCATAAGCAACGTGTAAACTATTCGCACTATTCGCACGTATTTAAATTTCTTCAAGGATTAAACTCTTTTATCGTGTTTATCTTGACAAGTCGAGAAAATAATACGACGAACGAACGAACATACATATAAATAAATTAAGAGACAAGATACAGTGAGAGAGAGAGAGAGAGAGAGAGAGAGAGAGAGAGAGAGAGAGAGAGAGAGAGAGAGAGAGAGATTGAGCGACTTTGTTTATCGTACGACAGTGGAACGTAGTTACGTTGACTTTTAAACGAACAAATGAAACCAAAATTTTGTACCAGCCCCTTTATTTATTAACGCGATCGTTTTTCTAGAATTAGATTTTTAAAGAGAGTCATTCTCATCGCGATAGTATCGTAATATCGTAAGCACTATATAATATCACCGATCGTCTAACGCGTTCTATTAGATCGTGAAAAGTCAACGTGAACGTTCCTTCGATCGAGGAAAAAGGGAAAGAGAAAAAGAGAGAGAGAGAGAGAGAGAGAGAGAGAGAGAGAGAGAGAGAGAGTAAAAGAAAAAAGGAAAACATAAAATATTTAACGTTACGCACGAACACGAACGCGTAAAGAAAAAAAAATGAATATAATGAATAATAAATACGACGGGGGTTATGATGGAGAAAGAAGAAAAAAAGAAAGAAAAAATAAATTGAAGAAAGAAAAAAAAAGGTTATACTTGGCTTCATATCAAGCAAAACCGGCCGTAATTGTCTACGTGTATACATATACATTGTCGTAACGGACAATCGAGATTCGATCTATCGAATAAACGAATCGATCGAATTCTCTTGTGCGTGACAGAAAAAAGAAAAAGAAAAAGAAATACACGAACAACCAGAAAATCGGTTTCCGAAGAACTTTTTAATATGAGATCCGAATTTTTCTTTTCTTTGTTTCTTTTCCTTTTTCTTTTTCTTTTCATGGAAAAAAGAAAAAGAAACAAACAAAAAGAGGAAGAAGGTACAATCGATCGAATTCCGTTTCAATTAGAGAACGAGATATGAATTATCGAGAGTCAATCGAATTGATCGATGCAAAAAATAAAATAACGACGACGACAACAACAACAAAAAAAGGAGGGGAAGAAAACGAATACAAAAACTAAACCACCGAGAAAAAATCACAAATTATTTCTTCTCCAAGCGCATAGAAGAAGAAGAAGAAGAAAAAATGCGTTTTGCGCGCGCGACTCGCTTTAGATATCCATAAAAAAAATGAATAAAATAAAATAAAATAAATAAATACACAAACACACGGAGAAAGGGAGAGAGAGAGAGAGAGAGAGAGAGAGAGAGAAGAAAGAGAATGAAATAGAAAGGGGGAGAGAGAGAGAGAGAGAGAGAGAGAGAAGGGATGTTTCGAAAAGGGTAGCGATACCTGACAATTTCGAAGGGTCTCATCCTTGACCTCTCGCTAAGACCTACGTAAATACATAAGCGCTTTTTACTCTACCAAATCTGGCGACGTAGCGTTATTTAAAAGGAATGAAATAGAAAAAAGAAAAGAAAAGGAAGGAAAGCCGATCGTCGGTCGTCAATCTAATCTAGATTTTTTGTCTGGAAATATTACGATAATCGCGTGAGGAACATAAAAACACGTTCGCCGTTATAATTGTACGATAAACGTAATTTCTATCGTTACGAATGAAATAAACAAAAAAAAAACGATTAACAAAAAGAAAAAAAAAAGAAAATGAAAGGAAATAAGATGGAAAAACAATTAGGATGATAGGGGAAAAAAAAAAAGGAAAAAAGAATAGAATAAGAGAAAACATGAATGGCAGTAAACTGTATGGGAGGATTTAATAATAGCGTTATATCGTAATCGTAATGATTAATGGTAAACTTAATGATTATAATGTATTGGTAATGATAAAGAATAATAATGTTTAATTGACGATCAATAACCAAGAGCGCACGTATTTCATGATTCATTCATAGTTTAATGAACATTAATTCATTTCTTTTTTCGTGAAAGAGTGATGTGTATGAATATTATTAGAGAGAGAGAGAGAGAGAGAGAGAGAGAGAGAGAGAGAGAGAGAGAGAAAGAGAGAGCGAAAGAGAGAGCGAGAGAGAGAGAGAGAGATAGAATGAGAACGATGGAGAAAAGAGGAAAATAAACGAAGATACATCGTGGAATGTTACAAAAATTACCACCAAGGAAAAATTTCATTATATAAAATTATTATGTAATAATTGTCCATACATCTTAAAATGTCGAAATAAACTAATAATGAAAAGAATATCGTGGGTTTTTTTTCTTTTTATCGTTCTCTTTAAATCGTTCTCCCAATTGTACGAAACTTTTGAATTTAACCGCGTTTAAATCACAAACAACCATATGTAACAATTGTGAAGAACATTGAATTAATTTATTTAATTATTACTATTATTAATATATATATATATGTGTGTGTGTGTGTGTTTGTATATATAATTAATTAAACATTCTTTTTTGTTATTATTTCCTTTTTATTTGATCTAAAATAGTGTAATATTAACATATTTGTTTTGTTTTTGATCAACGTAGTGTTGGATACACCAAAGGCGGGAGATGATCGCCGTCAGTGTTTACTAATCGATGCGTTTGTGTCTTTCGTCTCTTTGATAATTCGTGTGTTTTTTAAATGAAAAATGTCGTTATGCTGTAGTTATGTTCCAGATTATTTTTCTATAAACGACATTTTGGCAACGGAAGAACGTATATTATGTACGATCGACGTGACACTTCCCGGTTTAGGTAAATTTTTAATAACCTTAACCTCAATACGATCACTTAGAGATTTAATTCGGAATATTATTGATTCTTCGATTTCTTTGTATTATAATATAATATTTATCTTTGTTTTTTTGCAGGATTTTTAGATATATCTAATGATTTGGATGATTTAAAACAAGGAACAAAATTAGAATTTCCTATTTGGTTATCTCATCCGCTTAACATAATACAAGGATCACTCCTCAACATAGAATTACCAAAAGTATATAAAGATAGTTATAGGTTTGTATATTTATATAAGAGAAAACGAGAGAGAGAGAGAGAGAGTGAGAGAAAAGGACCTAATTTTTTAACCGATTAAACTTATCAATGATTTCTAATAGAAAAATATGTATAAACAAATGTTTATAACATCATTGTCTATATTCTGCATCCAGAGAAATTCTTCAAGCAGATGCATGCGCAGTATCACTGAACAAATGGAATCCTCATTTCTATGAAGTAGGAATGTATTTAAGAACCTTTAATATTCGGGAAAGTGAGAAATTAACAGAGAATTTGTTAGAGGTGAGTAAACAATGTTAACATATAGAAACATATTAAAATTGATCTATCTTCCTCTAATATTTAGGTATCGCTTTATTAATTTATGACACCATTTGAAAATTACTTCGATCTGTCTAAACATTTCTATAATATAAAATTAAGCTTATATGAAGGGATTCTTTTTCTTTTTTTTTCCGTTTTTTTTCTTTTAACTTTCAGACCTTCAAAACTCGATTCAGATTAATCATGGACTGGGCACAGAATCCTATTTCAGATCTGACATTGGGTAGTCAGTTTTCTAGATTAGAAAAAGATTTGTTCTTAATTAGTAGGAAAGCAAAGGTACAATTGAACGAATGGTTAAAAAATGGTACTGGTATTATAGAAACATCAGAAGTAGCTGTGAATCTTAAGAAACGTAAACGTACTGAATATGAGTTAAATTAATTCTAATTATTTAAATATATAATATACATACAATTTGTAGCCAGTAGATTATTAGGTATCGTAATTACATGCATATTGTATGTGTAGGGATTTTATTTTAGTATAACTATAGAAGACTATTTTTTTATACCTTGTTAATACTAGGAAAATCATTAATAATTAATATGTTTACATCGAGATTATACAATAACAGATATACATATCAAAAGATGGATTAATTCGGAAAGTGAAAAGTGATATGTTTGAATATTTGACGAAACAAAAATAGTTTAATAATTTTTTTATTATTTAGACAGGGAATAGTGTATAGCTCTAATAGGTAGCATTGTGAAGAAATGAGGAATTTGCTTAATTTAAAAATCACATATCCCTTTATTTAAAGATACAAATGCTTATAGTGTAATTATTAAATAACAAATAAAAATTTTATTTACATTTCTTGTACGAAATCAGTCAACCATTGAACTGTCAACAACATTAAAAAGACTCAGGCAATGGAAAATGGTAACGGCTAGTTCACAACCCATAGCTAAGTAATGTTAATATACACCTTAATCATATATAATAAAATATATGATTCATATTGAGCCATAAAATAACTTGCGTACCATGTAGACATACATTTGCTAGACACAATGGACAAAGCTTTTTTTTTATTCTATATTTGTATCATTATGCCTTACAAAAGTCAACGTTCGTAAAATCTTTTCGTACAAAAATACAAAATTTACTTAATTTACTATAGGAATCTAAAACTAATGGATTTATTATATTTATGATTTAGGAGTACACATTTGTATATTTTATACGTCTAAGAAATTAACAATGTAGCAATTGAAACATTTTCTATACAAAATGGACTATGTGTTTTGAAAAATAGACTAATACAGTATGACATTCTATGGCAGTGGCGCGCAAACTATGAATTAATGACATTTTCATGATTGTTATGTATAACAGCAATAGTAAATATTTTTTTTTTGTTTTTTCTTTCTTTTTACGTGTAACATACAGATAAAGTGATATTATTACTAATCTTATATAAACTAATATAAAATGAAATAAATCATAGTGATGTCGCAAGTATGAATAATTTGCGTACCACTGTACTATGGCATTAGATAAAAAAAAAGTTGTCCCTCGCATGAATATTTAAATAACTGTACAAAATCGGAAACAACAGGTATGTTGCTTCTTATCGTGGTTTTAATATGGAAATATCACATTTTAATGTAGTATTCAAAAATATTATTCCTCATATTTTTACTATAGGGGGGTTTTGTAACTCTATCCGACAAACGCCTGCATTTGATAAATCATGTGTCTATTATATAATAATCGATTTTTTTAATTATATAATTACTATAGATGTATATATACTATTGCTTTCTATCCGGCCGTTAATGTCAACATAGACATTTTATTAGAAATTGCCTTAACAAAACGCATTGACTTTCTCTATAAAACATTGATTATCTTCAGTTATATCGAAGAGTCCATTGTCAACGAGATTATCAATACGTTTATGATCCGTCCAACAGTGCTACTAATATAAATTGCATTGTAATGGCTTGTATCGTATTCATATTCAAAGATGAAAACACTTTGCTTATATCCTGCTCGTGTTTCACTTTGATTAATTTAACGATTATTTAAAATCTAATTTATAATCTATCCTAATATTGCTATGTTTGGAATGTGATTTATTTAAATCAGTGATTATCAAGGCTAACACGAGGTATATGTTCTTAATGTGAACCCCGTGATACATAAAAATTCGCTTTCAAGTGATTCATAATTTACGTCAATTCATTAGAGAAAATAAAAGAAGATGTAAAATAACGAAAAAAAAAACAAAATTATAGTAATTAATGAAAGATTTCGAATAATTCGGCAAGCGCAATATCGAAATGAACAATGTTATTTATATATACAATTCTATTTTGTTATATATACAGAGTGGACCAAAAGTTCGTAGGCGATATCAAAGATCAATTATTCTTTTTCAAGACTTTTTAAGTTTGTAGTTAGTCTTGTAATTTTATTTTAAACCAGGATTGTGGTCTCGCAATTAAAAAAAAAAAAAAAAAAAGAATAGCTTGAAAAATTTCAAGAAAAAATAATTGATTTTCAAGATCACCTGGCATCTATTTTGGACACCCTATATATATATATATATATTAAAGAATCTTCTGTTACATCTTAAACGACGTAATTAAATAATTCTATCATTTCCTGTCATTTTTAAAATTATATTGCTCATGAGCACGATTATCGATTTTCAAACCCCCGACTTTTCGCCAAGAGGAAGTGAAAGAGAGAAAGATTAAGAAAAAGAGTGAGATATAGAGATAGAGATAGAGAGAGAGAAAGAGAAAGAGAGAAGAAAAATAAGAAAAAAGAATGACAATGTCAGTTAAATGACGTCAGTTTAAGTCGAGATACAATCTTATCTCTTATCCCCTTTATCTTTTCGCTGATCGATCGTTATTTATACAAGTGCGGGATTTAATTTGAAAAAAAAAGAAGAAAAAAAGAGAAAAAACGTCGTACGTTCCTCGTAAAGGAATCATTAAGAGACAGAGACACTCACCTCCGATCATATTCGTACGAGATAAACAATTTCGTTGTTCGATTTCTCTAATCGATAATCTCGTCGTTTTCGTATATGTATGTATATATGTAACTCTTATCTCTCCGATTCGAAGTGACGTTCTTTAATCCATTTTATTCCTCCTTCTTGCTTTTTTTTTCTTTTCTTTTTTATTTTTCATTTTTTTCTTTCTTTTTCTTTTTTTCTTTTTTTGTTTTCAAGGCAAACTTGAAGATAGATACTTAACTCGTGATTGAACGCTCGTAAAAAACGTAAATATAATTAGATGATCTATAATGATAAATCTCTAAGCCTTTCTCTAGAATACATACATACATATATACATATATATATACATACATACATACATACATACATACATACATACATACATACATACATATATATATATATATATATATATATATATATATATATTCGTAAGGAAATTTCATATTTATATGTATATATACGTATGTAATGAAATTTTATATTTCGTATCGATCAATAAGGTTTATCCATAAAAATTCCGATAACACTTTGAATGTTAATTACCATATAATTAATAACTTGAAATGTTATTTATTTAAATCATAGATGATCAACTTATTAGCCGTCGCGAGCCTTACGTTTCTCCACCGTCAATCAATCCGTTTCCCTTTTCTATTCATTCATTATTTAATTTCATTGGTTACTCGCGATCCACGTTTGAAAAAAAAGAATTAATGAGAAAGTCCCCTATTGAATATCAAATATTATCAAATGTGATTAAGTCAAATATAGATATCATATACTTGTAATTGTAAGGAAACAAATCACTTCTCGTGTAACATATTCCTAATTATGCAATATTATCGTTTAAAAGTATTGAATGACAATTACTTTTTTTTTTGTTTTATTCAGTATTTCTATAGTTTATATTAAATATATTTTTATATTACTTTACGTTTATATCGATATTTTCTTTTTTATCTTTTTCTTGCTTCCTTTTTGATACACAACAAAATTAAAATGAAGATACGAAAGCGCCGTATTCATAAAAATAATTTAAAAAGAAAAGTTATAATAATAATTAAAAAAAAAAAACATACATATATATATAAATAAAGAAGAAAAAGTCATGCATCTAATAAAGTACGTTCCGATATTATACCAGCCATATCGGTGCAGCAGTCGGGTCGGAGAGGAGAGAGGAGGTGGGCTATCAGTTGCCCCACCTACGATTTTAAAATGATAATTAAAGTGTTATCAGAATTTCGTGTCAATCCTATAGCACATCTATATAAGCTACAGAATTGAAAGGAAATTAGATGATCGATAATAGTAATAATAATAATAATAAAAATAATAATAATAATAATAATAATAATAATAATAATAATAAAAATAATGATGATAATAATAATAACAATAATGAGAAGCCTTAAATCATATTTTCTTTGAAAAATCGAATTTTGTTCGAATCGATGATAATAAAATTCTATCTTGGTGATGATTACGTTTCTTCGCCGTCTAGTCAGAATGTTGATTCAGTTTCAAGGCTGGGCTCCTGTTTGAATAATCTGAAACCGGCGACAGTAGTTACGTCTTCCTGCGATGAAATAGGTGTTAAATCCCTAAGGATAATGACGGGACTGCCAGCCGCTAACATGTGATCTTGTGGGCTCAATGGGCCACCACCGGCATTGGCAGGTGTCAAAGGACTGCTAGGACTCTCGTTACTGCTTACATAACTTCCAGGAGCATTTGACATTGGCATTGGAGTTGAATTACCGTTCAGTTCGGCAGCCGCACCGCCTAATAACATCTCTTGCAAAAGATTGTCTATATGGGCCACCCCAAACAATCGGACGAATTGAATCTGTTCGATCATTTGCCAAGAAATCGATTGTAATGCCGGTAATGTCAATAGTATTTCGCCGAAACGACCACGGCTATCGTATTGACGATCGCTTATATAATCCTCCAAATTGATTTGTATCTGATAACGCAAGTGTTTTATCCTTCCTGGCTCGCTCAGACCTTTCGCGTCTATATAAAAGAAATATTACAATGTATACGATTATATTAACAATTTCTTTCTATTATAATCTGGAAAGTATATATATATATATATATATATATATATATATATATATATATATATATATATATACATACATATATACACACACAATATAAATAGACAATAAAATATATATATATATATATGCCAAATATTGTATATATAATATATACACAATATATATATATATATGATATACTCATTCAGATCTAATTTATCGTCGGTTAGACTTTAAAGAAACCGTCCGGTATGCCAATGATGGAATTAACATTTTTTTTTTCTTTTTTGTTATTTTACATCCTTTTCCGATACTGTTCTATTACTTACTTGGATCAAAAAACACGATAGCCTTGAGACAAGCAAACTCCGTGTCATCGATTTGGACCTCGTTCAATGGTTTCACGAGTTCGTCCATTATCCTCACACCAACTTTGCTGATGTCCAAATCCTGATTACGTCCTTCTGTTGACAACGATATCACTGATAACCACGGTTATACCGTTCCTTTGTCATTGACCACGACTGAGCCCGGCGACAGCGAAATGGTACTTTATCTTTTCCTTTATATTTTTCTTTTTTCATTTCTTATTTATTCTTTTATCTTTTTCTTTTATTAATTTTTTTTTTCTCTTTTTTTCTTTCTTTCAGTTTTCTTGCCCCTCGAATCCGAATCTTTTACAACCAAAACCAAAACCAATCAACCGTATATATACTGCATGCAATCCGATCAACACAAAACAATAAATCCGGACTCAGTCAACTAGCTACAGCCCAAAATATCGTGCAAATACTCAAAAGAACGAATCGTTCAGTTATTTTTCTTCTTTTGTTTTTTTTTTTTAAATATCTGTGAAGTGTCAAAGTCATAAATATATATATATATATATATATATATATATATATATATATATATATATTTATATTTATATTTATATATTTATTTTTGTGTCTTTCTTTAATCCGTAATTGTCAATAAAATTTATTTCCTTTCAACGAGACATATTTGTTCTCATTCGGAAGGAAATTAAAGAGAATAAAAACCGATCGATTCGATGTTATTGAAAATAAAACGACGAATGATTACATTGCATTTCGAAATGGAATTATAGATTCGGAATATAACGTTGTGATACTGGCGTGAGTTAAGTTATATATATGTATATATATATATATATATATATATATATATATATATATATATATATATATAAACATAAGAATAATGCAAGAGTTTGCATTATTTCTCTCTTTCATTAAATCGCAACGACATTTCCTTCTCCTTTTTCTATTTTCTTTTCATTTTTGTTGTTTCTTCCTTATTTTCCATGTACACACATAGATGTAACAATTCGTCGCTTTGTTTATTAAATCGCAAAAAAAAAAATACAGAAATAATTATCCAACAGTATGAGCATGCATATTTATTTACAACCGAACAAAACTCACCCAGTTTAATTGTCCAAAAAAAGCAATACCTGTTCGTTCGGTAAGTGAGATATGTGTGTTTTCGCAAAATCTTTGTGAAAAATTCTTTTCAAATTTTTCGATGTAGAACGAGGAAACGAGAATGGACGTACGAACGAGCGATCGATCGATCAATCGCAAGTTTTCGCGGCGTAACGATTCCAACGCGTTACTATGATAACAATAATGCTAGAACCATGATTTTTATCTATGAAGAAGAAGAAGAAGAAGAAGAAGAAGAAGAGGAAGAAGAAGAAGCCTTTCTTTGTAATTACAAAGAAATATTATTGCATAATAATTGTATAATATATGTATGCCGTGAATGAGGGATAATCACGATAAGATGTGAATCGACTATCGAAAAAGTTGTCGATGATAAATAGACGAAGCTATTAGATGACGGATATACGCGCATGTAACAAATTCGAAGGACAAATTACATAAGATAAAAGGTGAAGGTCGTATCTGTGTGTGCATGTGTATATATATGTGTGTGTGTTTGTATGTCCTATGTATACCCTTGTACGCGCATCTGTCTATCTCTCTGTGTGTGCATGTCACGAGTGTGTGTGTGTGTGTGTATATGTCTATGTATACCCTTGTATGCGTATCTATCTGTATGTGTGTGTTTGTGCATTTGTATGATTGTGTGTGTATGTGTATGTACGTTGGGCCGTGGTCGGTTCAATTTTTTAGCGGGGGGAGAATTAAATAATTCGTAGTCCAAAGTAGTTTATGCGCATACATATATACATACGTTCTCTTTCTCTCTCTCTTTCGCTATCTTTCTTTTTTCACGATGCGTTTGAATAAAGTATGCATAGAAGCAAAACCTACGGTTCGAATTTATCGATCGTCGTCAGGATAATAGGTGTCTCCATTCTCGATCTCCTCCTCCCCCTCCTCCTCCTCCTCCTCCTCCTCCTCCTCCTCCTTGCTTGCTCCGTTCGCTCGCTCACTTTCTTTTTTTGTTTCTTTTCTTCTTTTTTTTCTTCCGTTTTTTTTTCTTTTTTTTTTTTTCTTTTTTTTCCCCTTTTCAGATAATTTTTTTCTGTCTCTATTTTTTTTTTTTTTTTTTTCTTTACAACGTTACATATATGTATATATTCGTTTCTCCTTGTCGGATTATACAAATTTTATCGGGACAATGTAACGGACGTATCCTACGATGGTATATCTTTTAGCTTTTAATGTTGAATAAGATTTTTTTTATTTATCTGTCTCCTCTAACTCTCTCCCTCTCCCTCTCTCTCATTTTTTCTTTTTTTTTTCTTTTTTTCGAACGTTATCTGAAAAATCACACATCACCACACTCCCATATGTTGTTTAATGTTACGAAACCAACACCAAACCGATAACCCCATTCAAATAAAATAAAAAGAAAATAAAAATAAAAAAAAAAAAAGAAGAAGAAGGAACAATAACAAAAAAATACACACACACAAACAAACGAGGACACGCCACATACAAAGTTGTATATATATAAAAAAAAAAAAAGAAAGAAAGAGAAAGTTAAGAAACCCTCCGAACCATTCCTCGACACCCCCACGTTGATCATGCAAGAGGGTTAGGGGAGAGAAGTAAAAATGAATAATAAAAAAGATAAATGAATAAATAAAAAATTAAAAAATAAAAGGGTGCAAGCGAAAGTTCTTCTCTCCCCCCGACCCTCGGTCGTATTAACCACTGAACACCTATATACAATGTTATTATTAACATTGACGATATATATTTAATAGGATTCAACCTACCAGGACAATTCTTGGTGATAATGCAATTATTTCCAAGCAATAATACGTCCTTAAGGTGCATGCTACGCCTAGCTACTCCAAGTAATAGGTGTTCGCCTGCGTGCGCCCTTAATAACGCCACTTGGTCATCTAGCGTGAGCTCGCTAAACGCTGGAATGTATTTGGCCCACTCGACGAGGATCAGCAATTGCTGCTTCATGCTATCGCACACGTCGTTTATGTTCGCTATTTGCTTCGTACTGAGATCGATGTCGTTGCTCGGACTGCCTAGCTGTTAAAATAGTCATTAAATCGTATAGTTCGTTCTCACAGTCTTCTCTCTCTCTCTCTCTCTCCTTCTCTCCCTCTGTCCTTCTATCTCTAACTCTCATTCTTTTTATTTGTCTCTCTCTCTCTCTCTCTCTTTCTGTCTCTCATTCTTTCTCACTCTTTCTATTTCTCTCTTTCCGTCTCTCTCTCTCCCTTTTCCTGTCCACTTTATCGAAAGTACCTCTCTTCGTTCGACCCGACTTGAATCGAGCTTGGTATAATTGGCTCATGCTAACGTGTATTTTTAACATGGTATTAAATTAGTTATCGAGGTAAATGACCGGTACATTTCTTTTTTTCTTTTCCTCTTTTCTTTTTCTATTTATTATTATTTTGGAAAGTACGATGTAAGATCGAGAAATCGATCTATATCGATCAATCGGTCGATGGGTATTTATTTTATCCCGTCATTATGCCACATACTTTATGGGATAAATATATATATATATACATGGTATTCAAAAAGCATGGGACCGAAATTGTACAACGTATTACTGAGATCAAATGAATGGAAATAATCGCATTATAAACTTATTTCCAAGAATGGTTTATCGAATAGACGTGTGCTTTAAACGTATTTATGATTTATTTTGGCAGTTATAAGAAATGTTCGATAGTTCCTTCTTCCTTCTGCAAGGATGCAAGAGCTTCCCGTTCGTCGAATCAGCGATCGCCTTATTCAAATATTCGAAATATTCCAACTTTATTGGAAACATTAGTGAACGTATTTTGAATACATTCCCAAAGTTCATCTTCTGTTTCTATCGTACTTTTATAAAACCAACTCGTGTAAACAATAACTGTTATTGAGAATTATAATACGTATACGAAAAAAAAATTAAAAATTAAAAAACGAAAGAAAGAGTTCGGCAATCATTAATTCGACAAATGGAAATAAATCATACGTATCTTTGAAAGCATATTATATCTTTTGAATGATGCAATTTATAGAAAATTTTGTTCATCCATTTGATCTAAGTAATACGTAATAAATGTTTGGTCCCATGTTTTGTGGATAATAAATATATTTATATATTATTTATAATATATTATATATATAATATATATCTCCACGAGGTTGTTTCGTACATGTACAAATATCGTTGATTTTATTAACAATTTTGTATAGAAATCGTTAGATTAAAACAAGAAAAAAAAAAGGAAAAAGAAAAAGTGACAATTTCAAGATAAAAAAATTTTTCTATTTCGCGTTGAGGAGGTTGATAATATAGAAATTTTTATTAACAGAGAAGAAGAGATTAGAAATGAGGATCGATTTAAGATATTAACGTTTAATTTTTTCTTTCTTTCTTTTTATACTTTTACAAAGACAAGAAACATACAAATTAGTAAGACATACGAATCGCCGATTTTTAATAACTCATTAAAGAAATAGAAAAAGAAGCCGATTCAAGATGTTGACGATCAAGCAAAGAGAAGAAACTTATTAATGTTAAACGAAATGTTACTAATTTGCAATGTTGGTAACTTTTTATGGAAGACAGAAAAAGAAACAAAAAAGAAACGAAGAAAACGAACAAACGATAAAAAACAAACCCAAGCTAATTTATGACGTCAAAACTTCCATTAAATTAATTTGAATATATATATATATATATATATATATATATATATATATATATATATATATAAAATCGATGATCAACGCGATATTATACTGATGTGTGAGAAAGAGAAAAAAAAAAGGAACAATAACAACACACGACGGTATTCATCGCGAGAAAAAAGGAACAAAGAAGAGACTAAGTTGAATAAAACGGAACGTGTAATATATAAATGACATAAAAAACAATTTGAAAAACGATTAAATCATGAGAATTCGATCCGAACGGTCATCGAAACAACAACGGACGTCAGAGTTCTGTGAAGAGGGGAAAAAAGTGGAACGGAAAGTTCGGTTACAAGGAAAAGAGAGAAAGAGAGAGAGAGACAAACAGGGAGACAATGAGAGAGGGAGAAAAAGAGAGAGAGAAACAAAAAGTGCGAGAAGAGAGGAGGTATCTTTAAACGAAGGGAAAAAAAGGTGGCATAATTAAATGGCCTGCGATTATGCACGCCGTAGTCGTTTTCTCGGTGCGACGCATTAACGAGCACAAGTTCCGATTATAAATATTCAACTTGGCTGAGGTTAAGTTGTACTGACCTCTAAGGCTGCCCCAACTTGTCTACTGAGCATTTCAGCTTGCAATAAAGAAACAACGGAGAGTCCACTGGCATTGTTGGCTTGTTCCTCGTAACTGGGCCTCCTACAGCTTATTCGATCTCTCTCATTTTGCACGGCTGTTATTGGGAACATGGATGAAAAGAAAAAAAGAATTAAAAAAATAAAAAAAAAAAACAAAAAAAAAGACATAAAAAAATAAAGATATCTTATTAATCAGGAAAGAAGATCTCGCGAGGTTTTATTTTTTTATTTTATTTATTATTTTTTTTTCTTTCGATTTTCTTTCAAACAATTTACCTTCCTTTTTCATGCCGGCCTTGAAGCACTTTCGAAGTCTGCAGTACCTGCATTGATTACGCTTGTCCTTGTCCACAACGCAATTCCTGCTGAATCTATATCGTGTAGATAAACATAAGATAAGTCAGACGAAGAAACTAATCCTCCTCAATGCGTATCCTTTTTCATTTGATCAAAATAGAAAGAGAAAAAAAAAACAGAAAAATCCAGCGGAAGAAAAGAAACAGAAAATAAACAGATATAAACCTTTTCCTTTTATTTTCTTTTCTGTTTTTCTTCTTTTCCTTTTGTTATTTTAACTTATAACCTTATAACGTTAATGGGTAACACTTATCGATTTGATATATATATATATATATATATACGTGGTGTCGAGAGAAAAAGAGATGTCTAATATATTATTAGAAAGAATAAATAATATTCGTTAAATCGAACAAACGAATATATTTAATCGGGATTAATCGACAAATCGAATTTGACAAAGAAAAAATGCATATATATATATATATATATATATATATATATATATATATAAAATATATAATATGACAATATGTACTCATGATTTTCAGTTATTCTTTTTGTTTTTTTTTTCACTTTTTTTTTGTAATTACGTTAATCAACACAAAATAAGAGAATTTGGTTAAAAACCTGCAAGTATAGAGATGATTTTTCCTGACGGATCTCCTGAAGAAACCTTTGCAACCGTCGCAAGAGGCAGCCCCATAATGTTTCCCTGTGGCTCGATCACCACATATGGCACAGTGCTGAGACAGTACACCGGTCACCCCAGTGCCTGGAAGTCCCAGAACGGAACCTCCTGCGGCACCGGCGCCCATGCCCAGATCTGTATCTAAAAAAAAAAGAAAGAAAAATTAAATAATAATGAAAAAGATATCGGTTTTGACAGGATCTCGCTCGTTATGCAAATATTCTTAAGGAAAATTATAATTAACTTTGATAAACTCTCGTTGATGGCACACACGTTTATAGCGTAAATCGTTTTGGGATAATAAAAAATAAAATATTTCATCTTTAATTAAAATCCTTACGGGTAAAATTTATAAATCCATTTATCGATTAATGATCGTTAGATCTAATGATCATGAATTAACGTATTTTGAAACGGAAAGGGATATTATGATGGGCGCAAATTTTTAACTTATTGTATTGTACGGTTTTAACTCTTACAAGCGATTGTTAGTTGTATAGAGGGTGGGAAATATCTATTGGGAATAGTTTCTTTTCGATATTGTGTTATTTATTGATATGAAATGAGATTCTAATGTGATTTTTGAGAAGAAGTTTTTTAATAATTTAATTTAATATATATATATATATATATATTTATATATTTTTTTTTTAAGAAAGATTTATATGATATAATTTTAAATTATTTATATATATATATAAATATATATATATACATATATATATACATATACATATAATGTATATTATAAGTTATATGTATAAGTGATTATAAGAATAGCATTTATAAACAATATAGTATAACTCGATTATATATAATAGTATAACTTATATATTAATCGTAATATATGATATGAATAAAAAATAGATAAATTAATTAATTAATTAATTTTATGACGATAAAACTTCGATAAACAAGAAAATATATATATATATATATATATATGCGTGTAATTTCAGAATAAGTCGACTTATTACGGTATGAAAATCGATAAAAAAAAAAAAAAAAAAAAAAATAAGAAAAAAAATTGATCTATCGATTTGTCTATTTTTTTCGTCTTCGTTTACTCGATATCACTTATAATTAAAATAAATTTCTAAACGAGAAAATTGATTAATCACAGAATTTCCCTTCTAATTAAAATAACAAATCTCTCGTTATTACCACGATTATCTCTTCGTAACAAATTACCTATTTACAAATCTATTCTCGTACAATAGAAGAAGAAACATTTCTATTGAAATATTCCACCCTATATATAAGTCCGTAAATATTATGTTCTTCTAATCATTAATTAATCGCACGTCCGAAATCTCATTTCCATAATGCGAGTCTCTCTTATCGATCATAGACATGTAAATAGCGATATATTTCTTCTTCTTTTTTTTGTTTTTTCTTTTCTTTTCTTCTCTTTTCTTTTTTTCTTTCTTTCTTTTTCCTGATATCACGTAAGGCTAGATAATAAAGAGGCCGTGTAACTACATAAGCTTCCATGGATGATTCCACGCCATGATCTCTTATTTTCAAATTCCTTTTTTTCTTCCTTTTTTTTTTAAATTTCTTTTTTATTATTTCATTTCTTTTTTTTTGTTTTGTTTCTGCTCGTTCTTGTTCTTTCTTTTTTTTTTTTCTTTCTTTTGTTCAAAACCGAGAGACAGCGCTCTTGTTGCCGGCGCAGAAGTCGGAGGGTCGCGATAACGCTATCACTGAAGGCTTTTCTTTCCCTCCCCCTCTCCTTCTCCCTCTTCCTCTCTCTCTCTCTCTCTCTCTCCCTCTCTCTCTCTCTCTCTCTCTCTTTAAAACTAATTACGCTTCTTCTCGACACGCACTGTTCACGATCAGTGGAGAATTTTGCAACGATAGTGGACGTTCTCTTTCATCGGATTTTTCCAGAAGCTCAAACATAGTTGGATTTCGTAGTTGAGATGAATATTACGAGGAAATATTATTTAGTTCGAAAAATTTGTCAAATAGTATTGCGAATGAAACGATTAATCGTTTTCCTATCACTACAAGTAAAATTAATTAATTATAATAAATGCACTTTTACGTTTCGTTTTATGATGATCACAGAAGAAAATAAAACAAATGGTATATACGTATATATATATATATATATATATATATATATATATATAAATAGAAAGAGAGAGAGAGAGACAGAGAGAGAGAGATCCAGATAAAAAGAATAAAGAAAAAGAAAGAAATGTTTCGCTCTCGTTTATTCCCTTTCAAGAGTTTTCCGTATCAAGCGTTTATCTTTTTATCTTTATAAGCGAGGGGTCACACTTTGTAGCAACTAACGGCTGAAACAACTTTCTATTCGCTGTAAGATTTATGATCTAAAAAATTAAAAAATTTCATTACACTAACAAAGTTGTGGATAAGTTTAACGATCTCTTACGTTCTTTTCTTTTTCTTTTTTTTTTTTCGTTTTTATTCTTTTCGTTCCTTCTTTTTATTTTTGTATTAATGTATTTTCTTCATTATTATTATTATTATTATTATTATTATTATTATTATTATTATTATTATTATTATTTTATTTTTGTTTTCTTTTTTCTTCCGCATATTTCGCTATTATAATCCGATTTCGCGCTTTCTCATTTACATTTTTATCGCTAATATTAGAAATCTTGTCGATCTCGTTTTCTCTAAATCTCTCAATCGGGTTAAATAAGGAAGAAGAAAATGAGCGGCTCTATCGCAAACTTGAATTCGCAAGTTTTGAAGGGAAAAGAGAACGAAACAAAATTGAAAAAAGGAAAGAATAATAAAATAAAAATGAAAAAAAAAATAATAAGAAGAAGAAAAATAAAAGAGAAAAGATTCGATGATTATGTTAAATGCAGTCCAGTTATTACTTATATGATATGCACGTACGTATGTATTGTATGTATGTATGTAGATATATATATATATATATATATATATACCGGATCTTAGACGTCTCTCGGCTAAGAGACTTGGAAAGTAATCGTTCTTCTTCTCGATGGTAGAAAACGACGGTCACTCGTAAATTTCGCTTCGTACGAATTGACCATCAAATAACTATTCGTCATTATTATGTAATATCGCTGTGATATACACGTTATTATATAAGATCGACGTGAAGGCAAATCATGCCAGCTAATTTCCATCTTTTTTTCTCATCTTTTCTTTTTTTCTTTCTTCATTTTCTTCTTTCTTCTTCTTTTTTTCTCTTTCTTTTTTTCTCTCTCTTTTTTTCTTCTTTTCTTTTTATTTTTTGTTAGGTACTCCTCGATAATGTAAAAGGTTATTAAAATATTAAAACGTATGTGGAAAAGGTTATGGGACGTTGACTTCTTCGGTTTGGTATCATTGTCATTAATATTATTCGTATAATTTAGCTCATCATATGTCATTACGATAATACTTATTAATAATCGTTTTTTCATATTGTTCATAATTCATCACAAAATAGTTCGTTGTATTGGCTTCTTTTTTTTCCTTTTTTTTTTCTTTCTTTCTTTTTTTTTCCCGCGACTCACCCGTAAGCGTATTATTAGTCAGATTAATTTCGATGCCAATTGGTGTGTGTATATATTGTTCATATGATTAATTTCATTCAAAAACTTTATCATCAATTAGCTAATAACGAGCATCAACTTAAAAGTCGTTATTATTCAATTGCAAATAGCTCATTGCGTTATCTTCTTTTTCTTTTTTTTTTTTTTTATTTTTCTTTCTCAAATCATCCGATTATTTTACGAGCTTACTTATTAATTATTTTATTTTATTTTTTTTTTTTGTGATCGAACGTCATGAAAATTATTTTATAATTTGATTGATGATTCATTTTTGAAAATATTTCATAGCTTTATCCTTTTTTTTTTTTTTACTTTTTTCATTTCGTTTTTTTTTTTTTTTATTTTCTCGCGAATCACACGAGCTCGTTAAGAGTTGGATATATTTTTTGCTCATTATCGTAAATATTGTCCGTGTAATTTCTCTTTAGATTTCATCGTAATAACTAATAAAAAAAAAAGGGTTAACTTGAGTTTATGATTATTATTTAAAAAAATAACTCGTATTCTTCATTGCACTGTACTTCTCTCTTTTGCTCCTTTTAATTTATTGATTTATTTTTTCAAATACGTATACGTAAGTATTTTCATCAATGAAATCTCACGATTCGATTCGAGCTCATGAATCAAAACGAATTATTTATACGCTCGGTTCTAATATCTTTCGCTTTATTTCGATCACAGCGTTAGTTCTTTGGGTCAAGTAGTTCCTTCAGATATCTCGCTTGTCAAATTGGATCACACGAACGTGACCGTCTGTATTATCCTACGGTGTGTACCATAAATAACACAGTTTGCACAAGAGAGAGACAGATAGATAGATAGATAGATAAATAGATAGATAGATAGATAGACAGATAGATAGATAAATAGAAAAGAGGAAATAGATAGATTAAAAGGGAAAAGATAATTTTCATGAATCATGAGTCTCGATGAAACGACAGAAAAAAGAGAGAGAGAGAGAGATAATAAATTATAAGATAATAAAAAATCTCATGTGATATAAAGCGACGACAGAGAAAGAAAGAAAAAAGAAAAAAAAACGAAACGACGTCCGAACAAAAAGGCACGATCGATAATAGAATTTAGAAAAATCTTAACAAAACAAATATTAATGACAAATTTGCGGCGTACGAAGGACAGTAGATTGAATGACTTATTTGCGATGAGGGAGTGAAGGGGAGGAGAGAGGAAGGGGAGGATAGAAAAAATAGTAAAAAGAAAAAACATCTCTCTCTCTCTCTCTCTCTCTCTCTCTCTCTCTCTCTCTCTCCTCTCTCTTGGCTAACGTCCCAAGCGAGTTTGGATAGAGGTCGGTCGAGATACTGCCGGGATTTAGAAGTTTTGTACGAGTCGTTAAAAAAAAAAAAAAAAAGAAAAAAAAAACACGAAGAGATTGTGCCAAGGCCGATTTCGAAGTAGATAACATCATCGAATATCGTCGTTGTTGTTGAGCAATCGAAATCAAAATTATTCTATTTGTATCATTTTTTAATTTGGGGGAATCAACTGATACTTCTCGATTCTCTACTTCTTTTATAATCTTTTTTATTTATTTATTTATTTTTTCTTTCTTTTCTTTCCTTTTCTTTTCTTTTTTTGATCCGTTCGTTTATCTATTCACGTAGGTTTTCTCTCTTTCTCTCTCTCTCTCTCTCTTTATTTTTTTTTTCTTTTTCTTCTGCCATCCCCCCCCCCCCAAAAAAAGGTAAATCATAACGGACGAGAAGGAGGGAGGGAGGGAGGTGGCGATGGTGGTGGTGGTGGTGATGGGGGGAGGGAAATAAATAATTAATGATGCATGACGACAAGAGACGCTAAGGAGCAAAAATAAAAAGATGGAAAAAGAACGGGGAAAAATAAGACAATAAATAAATAAATAAATGAAAGAAAGAAAGAAAATAGAAACAAGAAGAAATACTTCATCGCGCATTAAAAGAGAACCGGTAAGATGCATTAATAACGATATAGGTCGATCCATTTCGTGGAATTAGCAGCCGGTCATTCCTTATCATTGCTCTGTTACGTTACTATCATAATATGCATTTTCTCAAGGCTCCAAAACAATTTGCATAGTTAATACTCGAACGAATCGCGACCGACCGACCGAGTTGTCTTTGAAAACATTATACAAATTTTACTTATTTTTTTTATTTTCCTTCGCAATTCCTTTTCTTCTCTTTCTTTTTACTCCTTTTTCATCTTTTATTTTTTGTTCTTTTTTTCTCTTTTTGTTTTGTTTTGCCATTGAAAATGAATGCAAGCAACGAAAACGAGTCAAGTGAATCCTTAATGAGACGAACGATCATCAAAGCTCGTTCACGTGGCATCAATCGTTTCGTTTTTATTTTATTTGTTAAATTTTTTTGTCCCTCCTTTTTCGTTTCTTCTTCTTCTTCCTTTTTTTTTTCCTTTTCTTTTTCTTTCCTTCGAATCGATTATGTATGTTACTGTCTTTTATCATGCGAATGGATAGAGACGTTCGCACAATGTTACCGTCGATCGTATACGAAAAAAAAAAAAAAAAAAAAGAAAAAAAATTCGACGGCGTTTGGTAACCTTGAACGACAAAAATCGCGTGCGAATAATCTAAAAATAAAACAGAAAAATACCGTATCGATAGCCAATGGGGAACGGAGGGTGGACGCGTCTACGGTAATGACGTATTATTCGATAATTTTATTGATAGAACAGCCTTGATTCGTAAGAAACGGTATTTAATTTATATTAGGAAATTAATTGGCTATGCGAACACGATAAACAGGAAATATGCGGGGGGTTGCTTGCGAGGGAGGGCGGCGGGGCAAGAGAGAGAGTAGGTTGGACGTCCTATAAATATTTGCGTGCGTCCAAAAAATACGGTTGAACGAGCTGTTCTAGCTTTTATTTATTTATCTATTGTTTTCAACTATATACTCGTATTCCCTTAAAAATCGTTAAACCGTTATTCATTAAAATCGTTAAAATACGAAAATAAATATATTCATCAATCTGTATTTTACGTACTACGTTTATTATCGAACGAAACATTTTCAAATATTAAAGTACGTAATATACGTGAATTTAGAAAGAACGATAACTGTATTGTTCGGTTCGGACAATTTTCTTTAAATAAACATTAACAACTTTTTTTTTTATTATGATATTACAATGTCGTATAATAATAACTATTTTAAAATTTTGATAATATTGACTAATAAGAATTGGAATTGTTAGATAAAAATAATAAGACGACATTTTTGAACATTAATTAATTATCATTGATCTGAATCGATTACGTTTCATTATAAATTAATTGAATTTTTATCATAATCACCTAGCCTGAGATTCATGGCCAAAACAACATTGTATTAGAATTCTAAATTTAACCTTAATTAAAATTTTTTATTTCTTTTTTCGTTGACACGCGCACCCATCCACATTTAAAATTAAGAATATTATCGATTATAGTCATCGATGTACCCCATTAATTCAGATCGAATGTAAAAGAATTGGAATATGGATGAATCATGTAAATAGCTAGAGGAACGTGTTGCAATAACGATCGTGAACGGTCCACTTTCAATTCTCGTTCAATAAACAAGAAAAATAAAAGGAATTTTCGTAAAAAGGAAAAAGAAGAAAAGAAAAGAAAAGATCATACAGCCGATCAATAGATGTATAACATTAACGACGTTTCGTTTTCGTCTAATAGATTTCGACTTTTGTCGATTAGATAAGCTCGGATAAAACGAATGAATCTAATAAATATTTTCTTAAACAGTTGTAAATAATAAGGCGGTTGTGTGTGTGTCTGTGTATATTATTAGAAATCGCTGTTATTTAATGCGAGGGAAAATATGTACGAGAACCTTGAAGAACTTAATTAGATCGAATCGATATGCGATTATGCTCCGTTTTTCTCTTTGCAAATATCAATTATATTTTCCTATGCACTTTTATCTTATGCAATATTACGAAATACGAGGAAAAGTTTGAAAACCGTGAGAATATATATATATATATATATATATATATATATATATATATATATATATATATATATTATGCATATATACACATATGTATCCTTTCTCTGTGCTCTTGATTAATATCGATTTAATTCTTTCATGATGTCGTGTCACTTTTATAGTTTTATTTTCTCTATTTTTTTTTTTTTATTCTCTTTTTATTATTTTATTTTCTTTATTTCCTTTTCTTTTCTTTTTTTCTTTTTTCATTGTATCTTTCTTTTTTATTCATTGACACAAACATATTTACATGTTGGTACGTAATTGACGTCTCGAATCAGTTGTTACATTTACATCGAAGAAGTAAGAAAAAATAGGAAAGAAAAAAACATGTATTATCAAATTTATGGAGCAACTCGTTTGTTAGTTATTTACAATCGATCAATCTGATTATATCACATTTATAAGCAATCGTAGCTGTCTCTGATACATGCTGTATCAATCACTCGAGATCGATTCGTTGGAAATATAAATGAATGAGAGGAAGGTTATTAAATCCTCAATCCGATCTTAATTTTCAATTTAATAAGATTTTTAATTTGATTTGATTTGATTTGATTTGATTTGATTTCTTATTATTTTTTTTCTTTTCTTCTTTTTTTTCAAGTTTTTTGTTTTGTTTTTTGTTTTTCTTCTAATCCACTATTTGATTTCTAATTCTATTCCGCAATTGAGAACAAAGCGAAAGTCGTTTGAAAATTGTACTTTATTTCCTCCATTTTTTTTATTTTTTTGTTTTCTTATTACGAATCTACTTTGAAAATTCCCATGACAATAATTGAACATGCAATACCAATTTGATTTTTAATTTGGTTTTCAATAAAAAAAAAAAAAAAAAAAAAAAGAACAAAATAAAATAAAATAAAATGACGACAATTCGAGAAACTGTACCTCATTCTGATCACGTGGCATATCGTCATGACATATAGTCACTGATTTATATTTCTCGTTGCGAGTTATTTTTGAAAGGCAATTTTCATAACAACAATTTAATGCGCGACTCGTCTGATCGTTTAATTTCTCAATTCGATTCCGAATAGAGTAAACAACGCGAACATTCTTCAAAAGATGTACTTTACTTTTTTCTTTTTTTCTTTTTTGGTTTTCTTTTTTTCTTTTTTGTTTATTACGAATTATTCTCGAAAGACGATTCTCATGACATTGAACGAACATGCGATACCTTTCGATTTAAATCTTACTTTGGATTCCAACGGGGAGCGAGAAAAAAAAAAGGAAAATGAAAAACAAGAAAAAAAAAACAAAAGCGAAGACAAAAAGAAAATGAACATTATCCAACGAGTATTCAGTTTCATTATCCTCATAACTTTTTCATCAGAAATCATAATATCATTTTCGAAGGACGAGCACTCATGTACGATGAGATCTAACGTGAAATTATTTTTCGATCATCACGCACGTGCTCACGAAGTATAATAAAATGGGTGAGAGCAGAAAAGGGGCAGGTCAGGCGATTTCGAAATTGGCGTTTGTGTTGCAATCAACGTTTTATCGTCTTATTAAATAGATTCTTACGTCTTACTTGTTGCGAGGAAAGAAAAAAGAAGGAGAGAGAGAGAGAAAGAGTGAGAGTGTGTGTGTGTGTGTGTGTGAGAGAGAGAGAGAGAGAGAGAGAGAGAAGGAAGAAAGAGAAAAAAAGAAGTCAGGTGTCATGGCATCGTTACGTATGCGTTTACACCTAAGGTGGCAATTAGCATGTGGAAGTGTCATTCAAGTGGATAACAAACAAAAAATAACGAAAGAAAGAATAAAAGAAATGAAGGGATAAAAAAAAGGAATTTAAAGGAAAAGAGAGTAGATACGATTTCTAACTTTTTTTCGTTACGCACACACGAGGATGCGAACGCGAACGATACGCGTATATCGATGATCGATGATCGATGATCGATTTAGTCGGAAAAAATGACGACGTCGTGAAATTTCTTCAACATTTAAAAAAGAAAAAAAGAACAACTTTGCGAAGTAGAGTTTTTCTTGACTTTCTTTTTTCCCCATTTCGTTCTTTTCTGTTCTGTTTTTCTTTTTTTTTTATTTTTTCTCTTTCCTTCTAAAAAAAAAAAAAAAAAAACCCGCCAAGCATTTCCACGTGTATCTTCGACGTGTTCTCATTTGAAAGTTAATTGTTTTCTTTCTTTCTTTTTGTTCTTTTTTTTTCTTGGTACGTCAGAAACTCGTTTGACAACCAAATCAAATATAATATTATTCCTAATACAATTTATTGCTCATTATGCTAAAGATTTCTTTAATTCAATGTTGTCTTCGATTGGGGAGACATTTGCCTGTTCCTTAAATATACATTAGAAGTGATATGTCATTGTCGTGAAATAATTAAATCATCAAAGGCCTTTCTTAACGTTACTCTAACGTCTTTCAAAGTCCATTCGAGTAATTAAAACTCCGAGACCGTTCTCGATTACAAGTCAATTCCGGGGGGGAGGAGAGAGGGAAAGAAATAAAATGAAAAAAAAAAAAAAGAAAAGAAAAAAGAAATAAAAAGACGTCTCGGTCGTGACTGAGTTGATGTCGGAACGACGGGAAGGGAAATAAAAAATAAAATAAATAAAAAAAGAAAGAAAAAGAAAGAGAATGGACGACGGATCGAGTAGAGAAAGTGAAAATTTAAAAGAAAAAAACAAAAAAAAAACAAAAAGAAAGAAAGAAAGAAAAAGATCGGAGAGAAAAGAGAAGCGGAGAAAATAAAGAAAAAGTAAAAAAATAAATAAATGAATAAAAAAAAAAAAGGAGAGAGAGAAAATGAAATAAGTTCCTCGCCGTTCATCCTCGTTTCTTTTTCTCGATGCGTTCGACGACCTTGACAATAAAAGAGAAATAATTATCTATCCGACGGACGACCGGATCCGCAAACAAAATCGCATTTTGGACTTTGTAACGACAACAAAGATGCCGGCATAATATGAATGCACACGAGTAAACTAGAGAACACGCTTTCGAATCATCGCACTCCAATAAATATAATCGACGTTATCGTTTAACGCGAGACGTCCAATCTCTTCCTCGTAGACGCCACGCGGAACCTACCGCAATACCAAAGTCTAATAAACAAGTGTTTTTTTGCTTCTACGTACTTTCAATTGTTAATAATATCGGTAAATATACGAATATATCACGTTTCAATCGTTTTTCTTCTTCGTTTATATATATATATATATATATGCGCAGAAGAATCTACGTGTGTGTGTATTATTAATCTAATAATAATAAAAATATATTCTTATGATAAATGATTAATATATATTTAATCCTTAAATCCGTGTTATTCAGAATTTATATCATATTAATAAATTTAATTAAGATTGTTATATGTATATATATATATATATATATATATATATATATGCGCAATAATACATTCATGTATGTAAATCTAATTTAATTTTCTCTAATTTATTAAATTCCGTAAAAAGGAAACTAGTTATATGATGTATTTATGTATGTATGTCTACATATTATATTTTATTTATTATTATGTATTATTTATTATTATATATTATATATTATATATTATATATTATATATTATATATTATATATTATATATTATATATTATATATATATAAATGATTTTTTTATTATTTATGCTTTAATATTTACTCGATAAAAGTTATAATTTCATTTCTCTTTTTATTGTTCTCCCGTTTATTTTTTCTTCTTTGTTCTTTGCTAAAGGTTTCAACAAAAATTAAAATCATACATTAAATAGTTGAAAATCCAATACTGACATTAATTTTCAATTAAATTATCGTAAGAAAACAAATATTTATATGATGTATAAATACATATACATATATATATATGATGTATAAATATATATACATATATATATATATATATATAATTTTTTTATTATTTCAGTTTTAATATTTACTTGATATTTATTATAACTTCCTTCTTCCTTTCTTATATTTTGCAAATAAAGTTTCGACCAAAACAAAAGGTAAAAAATAAAAAAATTAAAATTGAACAGTTGAAAATCTATTGGAAGGATTCGATTTGGGAACGATTTAAAAGGCATCGTTTCACGTGTCAATAATCGTAGAGTATTTTTAAAATACCACAAAGATCTATTTCATTGCACGAGCTTTAACGTAATCAATTAATATGCAACTGTGAATGTCTCTATAGGTCGTATTTGTAGAGCGAATTTTACAAATTGCAATGCATAGGTATATACATCTACTTCTTGCAATAATGTTGTAGGATATGCGTATAACTTGTAATATAAATACAAATATAAATTTGTAATATAAATACAAAATATAAATACATACATACATATATACATGCATACATACATACATACATACATACATACATACATACATACATACATACATGCATACATACATACATACATACATACATACATACATATATACATGCATACATACATACATACATACATACATACATACATACATACATACGCACGCACGCACGCACGCACGCACGCACGCACGTGTGTGTGTGTGTGTGTGTGTGTGTGTGTGTGTGTGTGTGTGTGTGTGTGTGTGTACATATGTATGTATAATCGATAAGATCAAAAAGCATTTCGAAGAAGACGTTGGCGCCTAACAAATCTACACCGATTGCGTCACGAGCCTGTGGTTTTGCTCGTCATCACGCGTCAGTATGATCGAGATTTAAAAAGAAAGACAGAAGTAGTATGGTGAGGTGGTGGTGGTGGGGGTGGTGGCCGTGGTTGGGGAGGAGGGTTCAAAAGAAGGGGATATGTCACATTCGGTTATATTGCAGCGTTATTAAATGGCAAAGATAAGAGATGTAGAGGAAGAAAATAAAAAATAAAAAAGAAAAACACGAAAAGGCACATCGGAACATTATTTTAATTTAATCAAATAATTACTTCATCAAACTAATTTTCATTTAATTAAATAATCATAATATCGAATTAAATTTTGTATTTTAATCAAACAATCGCGTTCCTTTCACCATTCCTCTTTTAATTAATTATTTAATTAATTAATTGTTACGTAATGTAAAGCGACGAAGGATTCATTACTTCTATTTAGAAATTAATTAACTGTTATTCGTCGGTATTCATTTAACGAATGAGGAAAAGGGAAAATTTATTTTTTAGAGAGAACCGCGTTCGAAGTTACATTTCATTTGCACAGGGTACAAAATTGTTTGTTCATTTTTTCTTTCATTTTTTTCCCTATTCTTTTTTCTTCTTTTTACTTTTTTGTTGTTTTGTTTTAAATACGATAACAGTTAATTCCTCGCGAGTAGAGTGGCGAATAGTTTCTTTATTTTTTTTTTTTTATGGAAATAAAGTTAGCGACAGGAAGGAGAATGTGACGATAAACAAATACATGTATGTATGTATGTATGTATGTATGTATGTATGTATGTATTCATGTATGCATGTATGTATGTATGTATGTATGTTTCATGTATGTATGTATATATGTTTCATGTATGTATGTATGTATGTTTCATGTATGTATGTATGTATGACAAGTATGTAGAGAGTTTAACTTAACCGATAAGAGGACACAGTGCTGGAAATGACCTAAAAATAAATATTCCTAAGCGATAGACCGCGATATAGGTAATTAATACGGACTGATCACTTTGCGTCTGAGAAATGTTCGCGTGTGTAAGGAAAAAAAAAGAGGAAAAATGAAAGAAAGAAGAAAAAAAAATTAAAAAAACACTTGTCTGATATCCATCAGATAAATACGTAATCGAATTTGCATTCGTTCTCGTTCTATTTTTCTTTATTTATCTGAGAACGCCTGAATCTAAACGTTCGCAATTTGTTGAAAATATCCTTGATTTTTTTTTTATGAATCATTTAAATCGATCTTTCTTGTCCCCAGGTTTAATCTCAATATCGATCTAATGTTCATCTAATTTATCGATTCGTATTATATGATCTTTTTTTCTTCTTCTTCCTAGATAAGAAATAGGAGATAAAATTTTCATTTTCTTTCTCATACCACTTACAAATTATATTTTAACTCTCTCTCTCTCTCTCTCTCTCTCTCTCTCTCTCTATGTTTTTTAATGTTGGAAAAATTGTATCGAAAAAGAAAAAAAAATTTTTTAAAAGCGTTTCGAACGAAATTTGTGAAATTTCAATATTAACAATGATTACTTATGGAGTACGAAATTTAATAGAGTAAAGTAAAAAAATATATAATGTTGTTTACGTTTCTTCGAGTATTTATTTTTCTTTCGTCGATGCATTAGAATAAACATGGAAGGGAGCCATTAGAAAATCTGTAAAACAGTCTATCTATCGACTCTCTTGTGCACTCACGGGTAGACAAGCTTACTCAATAATTTTCCAATACATTTACGTCGTTAAATCGTGTTCGACTTATCGTCTCATAATCTCAAAATTTATTTTTACGGATACGATAGTAACAGGTGTACGAGTAACATTCACGTTATTCTGGAGATTTGTTTTATTTCCTTTTTCTTTTTTTTTTCTCTTTCATTATTTACGTCGTCGAATAATATATGCGTCAATACTCGTCATTAGAAAAATAGTAATTAATTTATTCGAATTGTGCACGTGACTTTTTTTTTATTTATCAAACGAGTTTTGCATTTTTTGTCAAAAAAAAAAAAAAAACTTTTCTTCTTTCGTATATTTCCAGGGAATAAAAAAATTAACGCACAGTTTAAGATCCTCTATACAAAAATACTTGGTTATTTTGAAGACGAAGGTGAACCAAAATTATACGCCTCGCATTTTATTTTTGTGATAGTTTTGTCGACACGTGCCAAACGGTAGTGTTCTGATATGTTAGATATATAATAGTATTTCACTCTTGATTACACAAATATGAATTGCGCAAAAGCAAACGTCAGAGATAATCACCTTTATCTAACTTCTTCGTGATTAACCTTTCTAATTTACTTCAAATATTTATTGAAGTGATTCTTTATCATTACTTATAATAATAATAATAACAATAATGATAATACAATGTAATAATAATGACAATAATAAGAATTACTTATTGTTATTATCATTCTTTATCAATATTATTAATATAATGAATATAAAAATTAATTATTATTTTATATATATATATATTTATATATATAATATAATATATTAATAATTATTATAATATGATTATTATTCGTAATAAAATATATAACAAGAGATAGAGAAAGAGGGACATGTAGATCCATTACATTACTTTATCTTCCGACGAAAAATGATTGTTATGAGATTATACTTATTTATATAATATCTATATAAAACACATGGACGATCATTAAATCTTCAGATAAATATATTTGATTCCTTTTTTTTCGGTTTCATTCACGATCGGATCGTAAACCAAGTAAAAAAAAAAACAGTATAAAGAAAAGAAAACGAAAACGTCCATCGATCATTCATTTATCATTGTCAAATGATCCTGATAGCAATTTACATCGTACGTATGTATTACCAAATGGGAAAAATAAAGAATGTACGAAAGATATATATCGTCATTTCAATTCATTTCATTCTAGATTATAAACAATTTCAATTAAATCGAACTAATCATTTTCGTTTTAAACTCAATGATTTATTTTTACCAAGAAGATGAAGAAAATCAAATCGCATTTCTTTTTGTTTTATTTCGTTTTGTTTATTTTATATTCTAGACACACTTCTCGTGAAAAAAACGATGATTTGAATATTTATAGAAAACATTGAATAAGTTCGTACACGTGTATCGCGCCTCGTGTGTCGCGTTTCGGATTTTAATTTCTCTCGGTCGATTGCGTTACATCGGTTCATTATTCGTCATCATCATATTCTTTCATTTCTTATCACTGTTTCTTCGTCATTCAGCGAAGTAAACCGCAGCATCGCGTCCCGCATTTTATATACATAACTATGCGTTTGATTTGATTTTTTTTTTATTCTTCCTTCTCTTTCGTCTTCTTTCTTCTCCCTCCTTATTCTTCTACTTTTTATGACTGAGAACAAAGCACGACGATTTATTTTCTTTCTCTTTTTTACGAAGGACGAGTCAGAGCATTTGTGGCGAATCTTCCTTCCTCCCCCCCCCCCATCCTCCCGATCGATCGAGAAAATTTTGATACACATTTTGTCAAAATTTTCTCAAAATTAGTTTGAACTAAAACGTGTGAGTAATTTCGAAAGGAAAGAAGCAATAAAATAATACATATTAAATAAACAAAAATAATATATATTAATAGAAAATAATATATATATAATAATAAATAATATTAATTATATATATATATCAATAAATAATATTAATTATATATATATATCAATAAATAATATTAATTATATATATATATCAATAAATAATATTAATTATATATTAATAATAAATTATATATATATATATATATATAATTCTACATTTAATTTTTTGATCAGTCTACAGTAGAAAAAAAAGAATGAATAAAAAATGAAAAAACGAAATCAAAATTAAACAAAGACAAAAAAAGAGAGACAACAATTGTAATTTTATTTATAAAATCTAGCGCGATAATCGCGGTATTATCTTTCGAGATGATAATATTAATTATCTCGCGATTGTTCGAACAATGCGCTTACATGAGTAAATAATTCAATTGTCAGATACTGTTTCGAGATTTCGTTATATATTTATATAAATCAATAACAATATTATTCCATCGATATGATATAATATAATTTAATCGTCTTCGATTATATATTTGATGCAATTTGCAAAGATTTGAAATCTCAATTCTTTTTTCTTCTTTTATATATATATATAAATTTTTTTTTATTTAATAATTTACAAAACCGATAAAACTTGCGAAGAAAATATTCGCGTTGTCGTTCGAACTTCTCTCGCATAGAGTCATAGAGTGGCCCACGTAACCTATGACCCAACATAGAGTTCGTTATTTTAAAACGTGAGCAAAAACGATGTAGCTTACGATGCATTTTTCTTTCTTTCCTTTTTATATATATATATACACGAGACGAAGGAAAGCAAATGACATAGATACATAGATCAATAGAGATAGATCGACATAACGATCTGTAAGCATTAAACGTTTGAAAAAATGTTTCGTTAATTAAGACGTCATATATACGGAGGAGGATAAAATCTATCAGAAATTTGTCTCCTTTCCATTTCTCTTTTTTCCTTCTATTCTTTTTTTTCCTTCCCGTGATTATTTTTTTTTCTTTTTTTTTTCTTTTTTTTATTATTATTTTCACAAGAGGAATGGCACGATAGGAAGAAGGAAAGCTCCCGTTCAAATGATCGATTGATCTCTAAACGAAATTAATGTTATAGCGATTGCGACATTAACGCACACTACTAAGGACCGTCGTTACGCGCGCGCACGCGTGTGTGTGCGTGTGCGTGTACCTGCGTGCATGCATGCGTTCTTGTTATATACGGTCTACCGTGTTACGTAATGGTTTCTCTTTACAAACGGTAGTCAAATAAACCGATAGATGTATGGGCGTGTGTGTGTATGTTCTCGCGCGTGTATGTGTATACAAATATATATATACATACATTGCATACGTACGTACTTACGTACGTACGTAAATTATGTGTGTGTTTGTGTGTGAACGCGACGGAAAGGGAGAATCGAACGTATTGTCGTACCAATCTCCGATGAGAATAATTATTAATTATTTATACGAGTGTATACATGTGTGTCGCGTGTGTGCGCGCGCGCGCGTGTATATTCCGTTTGTGTCCACATACGTATCTTCTATCTGAAGCCTTTTAAGATTCTACGCCGTCCACATTGAAGGTTCTTTTTTTTTTTCTTTCTTCATCGCTTCTTCTTCTTCTTCTTTTTCTATTTCTTTATCTTCTTCATTCTTTTTTATTTTCTTTTTTTTTCTTCTTCTTCCTCTTTTTTTTCTTTTTTGTTTTTAACCACGCAAGTTCTCTAGACACTAAGTACGCAGGAGGTTACTATGTTTGTCTAGGCTGTTAGCACAGGATTAGCATAATCAAATAGTTTCGCCAGGAAGACGAGTGTATGTATGTATACATGTATATATATATATATATATATATATATATATATATATATATATATATATATGTATATATATGTATGTATTACCGCTCGCAGCGTCAATTACATCGATCTGAAAATGCGTCCTTTCGACTTACGTGTCTTTTTTTATCTCTTTCTCTCTCTCTCTCTCTCTCTCTCTCTCTCTCTCTCGTGTTGTCTTTCCTTCTTCTTCTTTTATACATGTGTGTGTGTGTATTTTTGTTTTTTCTTTCTCTGTCTGCTGTCTCTATTTTTCTCTCTCTCCCCCTGTTTTTTGCTTTTTTCTTCCTTTTTTTCTTGACTTTTTTTTCCTCACTTTTAACAGACGTAAAACATAAAAGAGGAAAACATTGAGGCGGTATTATTATTTTTCATCCGTTGATCATCCTGATCTCTTGCATTTGACGAATAACGAAGGATCAAATATTTTATCGCGAACGTTATTAGTATGTATGCGTACACGTATATATGTACGTATATATATATATATATATATATATATATATATATATATATATATATATATATACACACGAACACATATACTTTAGTCTCCTGTTTGAAAGATTACGTGACAACGTCACGAGGTCCCCTTTTCCGATTTGATTATTTCAGGAAATAGCTCAATAGTCGTTCGTCTTTTCTGATGTGACATAACCGACCCAATTACTCGATAGAGATGAGTTTGGTTTTTGCAAAAAGAAATAAAAATCAGGAGAAAAAGAAAGAAAAATTCTTACTTTTAGTCTCCTGTTCGTCTTAATTTTTCGATTAGATACATAAGAGATTTCGGTCGATCGAAACTAAATATAAACTAAATAAATAAATGAAATAAATAATAATAATTCTAACGATATCTCGAAATCATAAGATATGTACAATAACAATAAAAGTAATAATAATAATAATAATAATAATAATAATAATAATACTATAACGAATGAAATCCCATATATCTTCATTTAAATCAAATGGAACCATTATCTTTCTGTTTTACTTGTTTCTTTTTTTTTCTTGTATTTTATTTTTATTTTTATTTTCATTTTTTTTTTTTTTAATCTTATTTACGAACTCGTTAAACAACCGTAACGGCGCTTGCTCGTTGGCTGCTTGCTTCACCCGTGTCTCTGTGTCGGAAATTTCCAAGCATGGAGATCGAACGGTTCACCCAATACGGCTTGGACAGTCAAGAATCCTGTTTTGAGTAGCCCCCGAACCTAACTCTGAGAGACTTTCATTTTACGAGAGTCGTAGCAACGAGTTTGTATGTATGAACGATACGACGACCGAGTTGGACAAGATCGAACGATTTAATGAACATCTTACGCATATATATATATATATATATTATGTTTATGTATATATAAGTATGTTATATATACGAATGTGTGTGTGTGTGTGTATATATATGCGTATTTATAGGTTAATTGTAAGTACGTATATATCATGATACGTATGTGTTTATGTGTTCTATATCGAACAGCTAAACAAATATGTACTTTTAGTGTGTGTGTGCGTGTGTGCGCGCGCATTAGTATATACGATTAAGTGTTAATTCTATATACGTATATATTATAATACGTACATTTATATGTATGTGTATCGTGTTGTATACCGAAGAAGTTAACGAATCTATACTTGCATTCATATTCATTCCTATATAGATTTATATGTTAAATGTGTGTGTGTGTGTGTCGAAAGGCTTAACGAATATTCTACATATGTACAATTCTTGTATTCATATATACTTTTGTATATACATTTATGTGTCAACTCGCTCTTTCTCTCTTTCTCTTTCTCTTTCTCTTTCTCTTTCTCTTTCTACGTAGATATATCATATAAAATGTGTGTGTGCGTATGTATTCTATACCGAATGACTTGAAGAACATTCTACATATATATATATATATATATATATATATATATATATATATATATATATATATATGTAAACATATAATTATATAATAATAAATGTATATGTAAATAATGTAATTAATAAAATATGTATATGCAATTAATTCTATTATATATATATATATATATATATATATATATATATATATATATAATAGCATTCATATACATTTATACTTATTACTATATTCATATACATATATACTTATTTATATATTATAATAAATAACAGATACATATGTGTGTCCTCAATTTAGTTACCAAGTATAATTATATTAGTGTGCGTACACGCACGTACGCTGGTGCCATTAATATGGACGTTGTAAATAATGATAAATAAAATCTACCAATGTAATAAATTTCAATCTCAAAGTTGGGTCTTTTTTAATATGGTTTTCTATAATATATTTATTAGCGATTCATTTTCGATTTTATTTGTCATTATTCATAATGTATCCGTATTAATCACTCTATCCTCAAATATACACACACACACGACAAACAAACAAACAAACACATTCATGCTATACGAATGCGAATAAACAGTACACAAGATTCCGAGATCGAAAACATAGAGACGATACGACGATATTTCGAATTGTTCGAGTGAGTGTGCGTGCGAGAGTGAAAGAGAGAGAGAGAGAGAGAGAGAGAGAGAGAGAGAGAGAAAGATAGAGAGAGAGAAAGAGAATGATAAAAGACGTTATTGACCGGCGCAATGCGCGCTCGGCAGCGCGTGTCAACAAAGGTCGCAGCAGTTCTCCGTTGACAGTCGCGGAGAGTGCATCATCCGTACCCGTTACTTCCGCACTTCCTTTTCAATCGTACGAACAATAATCTTTTAAATAATAACATTCCGTCAAATATTAATATTACAAATAATTCTTAAAGATAATCCACATAAGAAAGTTATATTGTTTACACGAATTACATTTTTCTCCAACCATTTGATCGGATCGGCTTTCTCGTTTCTTCTCTTTTCTTTTTCTTTTTTTTTATTTATTTATTTTTCGTTCAATATCATCGTCATCTTCGTAGTCATCGTCATTATCATCAACATCGTCATCGTCGTCATCGTCATTGTCATCGTCATTATTATTATCGCTATTATTATCATCATTTTCCTTTTTCTTTGACTCCCCCATCACCCACCTAGCCCTCCCCCCTCCCCCCCAATTAATAAAGGGAGAAGCTTACACGTATGTCGTCGATTTTTTAAAAGAAAAATCGTAATAGATGTTACGCTACTGGGAGACCAATCACGTGCACGCACACGCGTGTTGCGAACTGCGTTAACGTTACTCGGCGCCAGACGTTAAAATACGTGCATACGTTCTCCTTACGACGACGACGACGACGACGACGACGGCTACGACGACGACGGCTACGACGACGACGTCGACGACGACGACGACGACGACGACGACGACGACGACGACGACGTCGAGATCGATTGCGATTGAAAGAATTTCACGGTTTTATTTTTTACTTATTTATTTTTCACTTATTGATTGATTGATTGATTTATTTATTTATTATTCTTTGCTTTTAAAAAAATCCCTCGCATACGTAAATAAGCATACATTCATTCATTCATTCGTTCATTTATTTATTTATTTATTTATTTATTTCATTTATTTATTCCATTTATTAATTTATTAATTTATTTCATTTATTTATTTATTTATTTATTTATATTTTCTCTTATCGATGCCAAAAAAATTTCAAACGTATCGTTAAAGTCAATATTAATGCATTCTTCCTTCCTCTCTCTCTCTCTCTCTCTCTCTCTCTCTATCTATCTATTTTTCTTTCTTTCTTTTTAAGTAAATATTATTGCATTTACTCTCTCTCTCTCTCTCTCTCTCTCTCTCTCTCTGTCTTTCTCTTTCTCAATTTTTACTGAATAAAAAAAGAAGAAGAGCAAACGACAGAGAGAGAGAGAGAGAGAGAGAGAGAGAGAGAGAGAGAGAGAGAGAAAATAAACAACGAACGAACAAAAAAGAAAATACAAAAATATTTCGACGTGACAGCCAATGATGAAAATCGTAATAGTAATCGTTAATGTGTACGAATGTTGGCCAGGAGAAGATCGAGCTCGCATGCGTACTAGTCACTGTACGACGATATCGTCGACGACAACGACGGAAGAAGAGGTGGAGGAGGAGGAGGAGGAAGAGGAGATGGAGAGGGGATTGGAGTGGAGGAATAGGAGGTGGCGGAGGAGGAGGAGGAGGATAGTGAGTGACTAGAGCGAGATAAACTCCTAACGATTGATAATACGACTCCGACGTTTTGCGTTGAACGTTTCTCCGATCGCAGCAAAACGGATCGCGCGATTTTCCCCCTCCTCACCCCACCCCTTACCCCCGTTCACGTTTATTTCCCCTAAAATATTAATTATCGTTAATTTCATTTGTATCGATCTATTATTTTCTGTATTTTTCTTCTTGCCCGTTCGTTCGTTTCCTTATTCCTTTCATTCTTTCCTTTTGTTTTGTTGCGGTTTCGTTTTTTTCTTTTTGTTTTTCTTAAATTTTTTTCTTTTTTGTTCTCATGTTCGATCGTTACCTATATCACGTGTACGAAGAGGAAGAGGAAGAGGAAGAGTAGGAAAATCTATGTATATATAGAAATATATATATATATATATATATATACACGTAAAAAAAAATAAAACACGTACCTGCCAAACCCATTGCAAACTCCACAAACTCTGTGATTCGATTAACGACGTCGTCGGCCGTCGACGAGCGTCGACTCGATACTGTAAGATCCACTTCTCGATCGATCGACCGACCGATCGATCGATCGATCGATTCTATTTATCTCAATATATATATATATATATATATATATATATATATATTGTATGTGGTAATATATATATGTGTGTGCATGTGTGTATGTGCGTGTGTGTGGTTTTTCCTTCCTTTTTATAATTCACCAGATTAATTTTTTTTCTTTCTCCATTTCTTTTTATGATTGATCAGTTTTCTTTCATTTTCTTTATTTTAATTTTTTTGTTTATAATTCTTTCTCTCTTTCGTTTTTCTTTTCTTCGCTCTCTTCTAACGATCTGGCAAATTTTTTCTATTCGAGAGAGAGACACGATAGACGACGGATGTCACAGGTGCTGAGAGATGCCACTAGCTTCTTGTCTCGTTGCCGCCGTTGCCGTCGTCTCACTCCTCTTTCTCTCTCTCTCTCTCTCTCTCTCTTTATGTCTCTCGCTCTCTCTCTCTCTCTCCCTCCCCCGTCCCTCCGCACTCGCGAAGATCACGAAAATAACTGTCCCTCGTTCCGACGCGGGACGACAGTCCGCACGATTCGCACGCATCGAAAATTTCCTTCTCTCTCGGACATCTCCATTGATTTATCTCTAATAGATATTCATCTATTTATCTATTTGATTATATATATATATATATATATATATATATATATATATATATATACACATATACTTATATGTATAATATTTTGTTATTGAATTCGTTAAAACACACAAATAGAACGAGATCGATTTATCGTATCGTATAGTGATCGGTCGGTCGATCGGCCGATTCGTCGATCCGTTGATAGATCGGATGGATCGGATCCTGAAAACGGAAAAAAACTCGAACGACGATTACGATGATTATGACAATATATTACGATTACGAAAATGATAACGACGATTATGGCTACGGCTACGGCTACGGCTATGACTTCGACTACGACTACGACTACGACTACGACTACGGCTACGACAACGACAACGACAACGACAACGACGGCGTAGAGGAATAAGAAGATAACGTTAATGACCTTTGCCAGACCTCGCGGCGGTCCGGTGACGACTGGCAAACAGCTGTAAACGTAGACACGTTTTGCGTCCGTGGTTCCGTCGTCGCAGGCAGCGCGCCCGATCTAGTGGTGGGGGGGACTCTCGTGCATTACCGTCCCCGTTTCTTCGTCTATGTTTCCTACGGCTATGTATGCAGATGCAATTTCTGTTTACTGTTTGTGTTTTCTTCTTCTCTTCTCTTCTCCATTTTCTTTGTCCTTTTTTTTTCTATTCTTCTCTGGATTTTTCTCCATTTTTTTTTCGTTCTTATTTTTTTTTTTTGCTTACTTCGACTTTGATATTCAAAGAGGATCGCACGTGCGACCGATTCGACTAAATATTAATAAAATCTAATGCGCACGCGTGAGAGAAAGAGAGAGAGAGAGAGAGAGAGAGAGAGAATAAAATTTATTTTGTAATAAATTGTCTAATGTCATACGTGAAAATTAAAGAAAGTTTATTAAGTTAATAAAAGTTAATTTAAAAAGTGATAATATATATTGCAATGCATTATGTATGATCGTACGTATAATATTATATATAGACAAAATGGATAATGAAAAAGTTAGTGATTTATTTCTCAAAATATAAAATAACATTGAAAGGAATAGAAATGGATTAATGAATGACAGAATAATAATATGACAATGTTATTAACAAGTTAAAAAAAAAATTTTAACAGCAAATTTGTTTCGAGTCGTAATTTTTATTAATCTTGGTATTATCATTCTGATATCACCGAAACTGTGCACGTGGGATCGCGATTCGTCTAAATATTAACGAAATATCACGTGTGAGAGACGGGAAAGAGAAAGAGGGAGGAATGAAATTTATCTCCAATCGCGTATATTCATATACGAAATTGAAAGAAAATATAAAAGTGACAATCAAATGATAATAATAATAATAATAATAATAATAATAATAATAATAATAATAATGATAATGATAATAATAATAATAATAATAATAATAATAATAGTAATAATAAATTGCGTATATTCTTAGAATACAAACAGGAGAGAGAGAGAGAGAGAGAGAGAATAAAATATATTTCCAAAAACATTAATATCTTATGGAAAATAAATTAAATTAACATTCAAGTTTTATATTAGAGAGAAAAAACAATACGCCAATAATAATACACGACAATAATTATTATGCATAACGCATAAACAGACGGATGAAGAGAGACGTGGGGAGGGAGAGGCAGAGGGAGAACCATTAATTCTTCAAAATAAGAT
>OU426868.1:4296301-4303801 GCA_911387685.1 Dolichovespula media
TAATAATAATAATAATAATAATAATTGAAACACTAAGTTGATATAGATTATAAGCAATTAAGTAGAAACTTAATCGTCTAATTGTTAAGTGCGATTTCTCACGTTCGTTCATCATCGTGCCGACGATCCTATCCCATTTTTTTTTTTCATCGACGTCACTTCACGTCGAATTTCTAGGAAAAAAAAATTATTATTTTTATTATTATTATTATTATTATTATTATTATTATTATTATTATTATTATAAATGACAAAGTGAGATCGTTTCTCTTGAAAACGCTCGATAGTATCTTACGTTGTTCTTCTTTCTTTACTTTTTTTCTTTCTCTTTTTCTTTTTCTCTTCTCTTTTCTTTCCTGTGACTCATATTCCTTCGTAATCTAACGAAATAATAAAAATACTTTGTAGAATTTAATTATATACGAAGTATTTGTGATATGTATACGGATTGATACGCGGTAAATTTGATATTTTCACAAATGAATTTATTCCGACAATGAGATATACATACATACATACATACATAGATACATAGATACATACATACATGCATACATACATACATACGTAGATACATACGTGAATACATACACGTCTTTTATGTGCACGCGTTTACATGCATATGTATTCGATCATATATTATCATACAGTTTGTCATAGAATATAAGACTTTTACATTGTATCGTTATGTTGTTTAAAGCATATTAACTATCTATCGCTCAATATGACAAACAACGAGGAGGATGCGTGTCGAGCGTGTGCTGTTATTTGCCAATACGAATTTGCAGGACGATTAATAAGCAATTAAAGAGAAACGATAAGCGAATGATCGTTTTCGAGCGAGGGCAAAATTTTTCAAGAAAAGAGGAGATACGAAGTGAATAAAAGAAACAAAAAGAAGAAGAAGAAGAAAGAAAAATTAAAAATAAGCATGAGAATGAGAGAGAGAGGGGGGGTGGAGAGGGGGGGAGAGAGAAATAAAGCGATGTAAAAACGAAAGAGAAAGAGACGAAATTAATTAAAAATGATTCGTAACGGTTCCGTTCTTCTTCTCTCGTAGCCTGTACTTTTCCTTCTGGCATCCTTATCCATTTTGTTTAACGTATATGTCTATTTACATATGTATGTACGTACATATATATATATATATATATATATATATATATATATATATATTTCGTAAACCATGTAAACAAATCGTTATTACAAGTATTCTCTCTCTCTCTCTCTCTCATATATATATATATATATATATATATATATATTTTTCTTATCTGTTATTAAACCTCGCTATTTTCAATCTTGCGTTTTGGCCTTTTTGCGAATAGTCTTACATTTATTAATTCTTATCTTTTTCTTTCTTCTTTTTTCGTTTCTTTTTTCCTTTTTTTCCTTCTTTTTTTTTTTTCTCTTATATCTTAAACGATTTTATATAACGGTATCTCCGTATATAATATAGATCGATGAGCAACCAAATTAATTTACTAAACGAGAGAGAGAGAGAGAGAGAGAGAGAGAGAGAGATTAGTTCATTAAATATTATTTTTTCCTATTTTAAAACAGTTTACAGACAATGCAATCGAAGCGAAACGGACGATAAGAATGACTTCTCTCTCTCTCTCTCTCTCTCTCTCTCTCTCTCTTTCTCTCTTTCTCTGTCGTGCACACGCAGTTAACAGAAGGAAACACTTCTAATCTAAGATATTATGTACCGTCTAATCGTCGATAATCTCTTATCAATTCCTCTCTCTCTCTCTCTCTCTCTATTTTTTTCTTCTTCTTTCCTTCTCTTCTCTCTTGTTCTCTCCCCCCCTTCGAACCCCTCTCCCCATAGCACACTCTACCTCCTTTTCTCTTCATCCTACTCCCCGCTACACCCCTCCACACCCTTCCAATGCCTTCCTCCTTTCGTTATCTGTAAGTTTTGACAAACCAAAAAAAATATCTAACTGTTACTACTCGTCCTCCCACATTTTACTTTAAGAAGGCCTATACGACACGGCTATAGAGATCGGCTAACTTAATTATGTACTACTCTTGGAGCATAGTAGAAGGGATATAACTCTTATCAGGAAAATTTTCTTCTTTATCTTCTTCCTCAACGCGAAGAAATATCGATAAATAATGATTGTTACAATTGTAGCATTCTTGAGAGGCACGGTTCCATTCTTTTTTTTTTTTGGATTCGAAGAAATTTGATCACAAAAGAAATGAATGTGTGTATATATATTGTGTGTGTGTGTGTGTGTATGTAATATATATACATACACACATAATATATATATATATATATATATATATATATATATTGTATGTGTGCGCGTATGTATGTGTAAAAGAAAAAAAAGAAACAATAAAAAATAAAATATATATATATATATATATATATATATATATATATATATATATTGTATGTGTGCGCGTATGTATGTGTAAAAGAAAAAAAAGAAACAATAAAAAATAAAATATATATATATATATATATATATATATATATATATATATATATATATTAAGAAAAATCAAAAAAAAAAAAACATAAAAGACAATATTTGTACTAATAATTTTATAATATATTTAAAACATATTACGTACAATGAATGAAGTGATAACAATTCTATCCATATGTATCTGCCTTTACATCTATAATTTTTGAGAAAACAAAACAAATTTTTCTATTACATTTTACAATCCAAATGTACGTAGTTGTTCCTCATTATTTATTTATTCATTTCTTTATTTCTCTTTTTTTCTGTTTCTTTTTTAAAATTTAAAAATATTTTTCACTTTCTTCTTCGTTATTTCTTTTGCAAGCCGGACAACAGCAATGAGAAATGTCGTAAAAAGATTGACAAGAGGTGCCAAATCGTAGTCTCATTGACCGATGCAGTAAACCAATAGTGGTGAACGTCCGCATATCCAAGATGTCGGAGTGGTTCTTCTTCTTACGGGGGTTATCGCTTGACCTCCTTGGGGATTACTCTTACGAGTTTATTATAGCTTATCATACATCTCTTTACAGGATGCAACCTTCGATTTGTCATGCATTCGAAACGTGTATTCTCGATTTATTAACGAAAAACCTCCTCAAGGACGCCAGAGTCTATCTTATTTTCTGGTGATTAGCCTCGGGCTTCTTCGTTCGTTTAAATACTCTGACTATTTCTCTCTCTCTCTCTCTCTCTCTCTCTCTCTCTCTCATTCTATCTGTTTCTTTCTTTATTTCTCTCTCTCTCTCTCTCTCTCTTTTTCTTTATTACGCGAACACTCGAGTTATTTATCATAGCTTTACGTTCTTTCAAAAAGATTTCGACAACGTTTATGGTAACGAACTTAGTGATCTATCGCCAACGAATGAATTACTACGATAATGATAATTTTATGTAGATTATTTTCAAAAAATGGACATCATATATATGATAAACGTCACACACACACACACACACACACACACATATATATATATACACGACGTTTAGATGAATGTTCATTTAAAAATTAAATCGGGCTGGTACGTACGAGGAAGAGAAATGAGAAGGAAAATGGAGAAAGCGGTAAATTAACGGTATCATGATCGAAACAGATAAATTAATAAGAAGAGAAGATCAACTGTACTCTTCCCCCACTCTTTCTCTTCCTTTCTTTCTCTCTCTCTCTTCGTATGTTGCTGTCTCTCTCTCTCTCTCTCTCTCTCTCTCTCTCTCTCTCTCTCTCTCTCTATTTCTATGTCTCTATATCTCTTTCTTCGAACTTTTCATTATTTCGTTTCTTATCTCACGTAAACACTCGATCGCGTGACTTCCTCGCGGTCCATGAATGTCTGAATTTCTTTTTAAGATCGTGGAAATAACCATTCGAATGATCGAATGAACATAATCTCTCTCTGTCTGTCTGTCTCTCTGTCTCTGTCTCTCTCTCTCTCTCTCTCTCTCTCTCTCTCTCTCTCTGTCTCTGTCTCTCTTTGTCTCTCTCTGTCTCTCCGTTCGTCCGTTTGTCAGTCTCTATCTTGAGAGTGGGTAAAATATAAAAAAAGGAAAAAATAAATAAATAAAAAAAGTAAAAATGAATATAAAAAGTATTAAAAAATGCAAAAATATGTTAACTCGTTACCGAGAAAACGAAGAAAAAAATAGAAGAAAAAGAAAAGAGAGAAAAAAACAAAAAGCACTCTTCTGTTCGGAATCGATTAGAGATAAAACGTAGTATTACGATAGTAATTAAGTGAGTACTCGAAACAGAGCTCAGCTTCTCGTCAAGAATGGAGAGTAACGAAGATGAAAATATTTAATGGCCGAACGAACGCTTTATTTTCAATTTCAAGGATAATCTTATGTTAATTTTTTAAGCGTCGCCCTCTCTCTCTCTCTCTCTCTCTCTCTCTCTCTCACTCGCGCGCATACTCTTTTATTTATTTGCAACTCTTAACAAGTTATAGATCATTGCAATGGATATTTTTAAGAAAAAAAGAGAAACAGAAAAAAATAAACAAATAAATAAAAATAAGAAAAGAAGAAAAAAATACATATTCACATGTTCGCCGTATTGATAATTTTCTTGTCCGTGAATCACTGAATAGATAGATAAAAACAAAAACAAAAAGAAGAAAAGAAAAGAAAAGAAAAGAAAAGAAAAGAAAATCATAGATAACAAAATCTTGACATCTATTGATTTATTTCTTTAACGTATGTACTACGTTGATATATTATTTCAAGAAATTTTCTTCTAATGCAATAGAAATATTCTATTGAAAGGTTGTTATTCCTTTAGAATACAAATGTTTGTTTTTCTTTTGGATTTTTTTTTTCGTTTTGTTTCTTTCTCCACTCCCCCCCCCCACACACACGCGCGCGCGCGCACATCCCCCCTCCCCGCATTCAAGTTGTCGCTTATTCAAGGATTATTATATTTTTTTTCCCTACTTATTGCTTGGCCACGGAGAATGGTTTTGTTTCCCGAATTTTATATTATCGTCGTTGTACGTCCAATTGATAAGATAATAAACATACTACGATAGTTTTCATTACTCCGAAATAAACTTTAAATACATTTAACCGTATCGTTTGCTGAGTCACCGAGCACATTCCAATATATTTATATCGTTGAGCTATCGAAAGGAAAACACATCCTTTGTTTATGAACAATAACAATAAGAACAAGAACATCAGCGACGACAAGATAATACGTAAAATAACGATAGATGGAGAAAGATAAATCGTCCTTAGAAAAAAAAAAGAGAAATATCCTTTTGAAATTGTTCATGCTTATCTCGTCGAGATTCTTTTTTCCCTTTTCTTTTTTTAATTTTTCCTTTATCTTTTACTCTTTCTTCCTCTTCATTGTTCACTCCGCAAACAACTCGGTAGAAAAAAAGAATTAATAATTAGTTACATACAGCACGCACACGCACAAACACACACACACACATGTATATATACAGTGAGAGGGGGAGGGAGAGAGAGAGAGAGAGAGAGAGAGAGACTCTTCGTCGTCCTCTTAATCCACCATTTTGAATAATATTTTGCATAAAACTTTTCATAAGTAAAGCAGTAGTGTCACAGTTAATCGATGTTACGTTAATTACGTTCATTAGCAAAACATATCACAAGTATGTATAAAAAAATTCTAAGGTAGGATGGACGATGATCGATCGATCGTTCGATTGATCAAACCGACCAACGTTTTTCTTTCGTTCTTTACGTTGACGGTGCGCGTTAATTCCCTCGAATGTTTTTCGGTCGACGCTGCATCTCATTTCATTCTCAATTCTCTGAACATATGAACGTTCTAAACGGCTAAACTCACGTAGTTGAGTTCTACCAAGGTAAATGTTTGCCGATCGATTGGCGGAGTGTAAGACGAGTTTTTAAAATGCATAGAAAAACGTACAACGTCATAATGCACGTGTCATGGGATTGCGTCAGTTCTGACCGTGTGACACGAACTATTAGTTTTCAAAATGTCGAAATTTCCCGCCGAAGTGTACAAAGGAAAAGAAAGGGAAGAAAGAAAGGATAAAAAAGAAGAAGAAGAACAATAAATCATTTATAATACTTTTGATATTAACTTCTATCGTAGCTTATTTCAAAAGAGAGAGAGAGAGAGAGAGAGAGAGAGAGAAATACGTATACGTAGAGGGGAATACGTAACGTTCGATAAATCGATGAGTTACGTTGTTCCTGTCCAAACGTGAACTATTGGTTTTAAAAAATGTCGAAATTTCCCTCAAGAGAGATAGAAAACAAAAAATATAAAAAGAAAAAAAAATAGAAGAACGTTAAATCATTTATAATACTTTAAGTTTCGCTGTACCTTATTTATAAATGTATAGACAGAGGGAGGAGGGATGGGAGGGAAGGGGGAGGGAGATTAGGAGGAGGACACGCAACGCTCAATAAATCGCCAAGTTACGTTCGATCGTGTGACACGAAATATTAATTTTTGTAAATGTAGAAATTTCCCGCCGGAAAGGATGAAGAAAAAAAAAAAACAAAATGAAAGAAATAATAAGAGGAAGGAAAAAGGGATAGAAAAGAAGAAGACGAAAAAATCATTTATAATACTTCAATGTGAAGTTTCACTATTTTATTTTTCTCTTTTAAAAATATCTATAACACATACATAGATGCATACATTAGATATATACACACATAGACGAGGTACGTAACGTTCGATGAGAGTTGGGTCAAGAGTGAGAAACCTGCCGTGGCCCTCTATGCCAAATCCGACCTTTGCCCTCTAACTTGACCGTTCCGGTAAGTTGTGAAAAGACGATCTCAACTATTTGACACCGCCAATAAACTTAACTTATTTATTCACCGCTAGTAAACTTACGTAATGGTGGATACGGATTGATCGATGCTATGTGCGCGCAACATGTTACGAAAAAAGAAAAAGAAGAAAAGAAAAGGAAGAAAGGAAGAAAGAAAGAAATTGTATACGTTTGACTGTGAATTTGAGGTTGATCGTATGAAATTTACGAAAAATGATAATTTGCAAAAGTTGAATAAAAATAATTCAATAGAAATATTAAAGATATTATCGTATCGTTTTATCTCGAGATAAATTCATATTAGCTTTTTCGAAATTTTAAAAATATATATATATATGTATAAGCTAATGTGAATTTTATTATTATTAATAAATTTTATTAATAATATATATATATATATATATATATATATATATATATAATGAGAGAGAGAGAGAGAGAGAGAGAGAGAGAGAGAGAGATTAGACGCGCGATGTTCATTGGGACAGAACGATCACGTGAAACGTAGGATTATTAAAAAAAAAATTACATTTCCCACCAAAATACGAGGAGCGTATTATTGAATCGATTATCTCTAGAAGAAAAGAAAAAAACGAAATTAAATTGATTTCCTTTCTCGAAACTTGAAGAATACTTTGAGATCAGACGTTTGAAACGTAAGATTGTTTCGAAGTGATATTTACCGCAAAAAGAAAAAAAAAGGAAAACTGAAATCGAATTTTAGCGCGATA
>OU426868.1:4308801-4346301 GCA_911387685.1 Dolichovespula media
AAGAAAAGAGAAGAAAAAATAAAACTTCTCCTCCATTTCTATTACGTTTCCTTTTATATGGTAACGTAATAATGCTGTTTCGTTTATATAACTATAATGCAGAATAATAAAAACGTTCAAATATCATATTCATCCGATTATTAAACTCTTTTTTTAAACGAGTCTAAACAATGTTTTTTCAAAAACGATCGATAAATGTTTACTTTTTGTTTCTTTTCCAACCTAAAACGTTAGATTAAACGTTAAATTAATCCTCAATCTTTTTGCCGAGATAAAATTAACGCAATTATAAATTAAGAAAAAAAAAATAAATTGGATCATATAATATTTTATCTACTGTTATCTATTATTATATCTACTTTATACATATATATCTATATATATATATATATATATATATATATATATATACATATTTAATTATTTATATACAATCTATGATAAAATTTTCCGTACAAAAATATACTATTTCTTACATAATATATATATATATATATATATATATATATATATATATATATATATATATATAAACGAAGAATATTATCTACGTATGAGCGTATGTTTTATATATACGTGTGTGTGTATGTGTGTGTGTAAAAACAGATAGAGAAAAAGAAATAAAAAAAAAAAAAATGAAATCTCGTTGATAAATAAATAAATAAATCACATTACAAATTTAATTCGACGTAACGACGAAGAAGAACATATCGATTGTCACACAGATAATATACATATGTACGCACGTACACACACACACACACACACACACACACATATGAGTGTACGTATACAGTCTCATTGACAATACCGATTACTAGAAGATCGAACGTAAACAACTGATTCGCAATACGACGATCATTCTCTCTCCCTCTCTCTCTGTCTTGCTCTCTCTATCTATCTCTCTTGCTCTTCGTATATCTCTCTGAAAAAGAGAAAAAAAGGAAGATAGAAAGAAAAGTGAGGGAGAAAGAGAGAGAGAAAGAGAGAGAGAGAGAGAGAAATTAAAAAAGAGGAAAGAAAAAAGAAAAAATACGCAATCGCGATGCAACGATTACGAAAGAATTTATACTATCGTCAACGTTTCGTCAACATTCGCGGTTCCCGTTCTATTTCGTAAAACGTTAATCTTATTCAATCACAACCACCACCACCACCAATACTATCACCAACGACACTACCATTACTATCACTATCACCATCACCAACTATCACCCCTCCGCGTCACCACCTCCACCCAACCACCCACCCCCCATTCCCGTCCCACCGCTTGCCTTTCCATCCCCTCCCACTACAATTCATCCGACCACTCTTAGTTACGGAATAATCCAAGCGTGTCGAGAAGCCGCGAGATTCGAAAGGCGCAAATCGATCTCTCGAAGGCCGCTGATTGGAGCTAGTTCGATCGTGTAATCGGTGGAGCGCGCCTCTATCTGTGTGGGTGTAACTCGAGACGTCCGTACCTCTAAACAGACGTGAACCAATCACGTGTAACGTAGGAGGTGGGTGCTCTTCTATGTTAGACGTCCTTTTGCGCTTAGAAACGAAACATACCCCATTTCTCAAACCGATCTATCGTAAATTCACCGATTATCTGATTACATACATACATACATACATATATATATATATATATATATATATATATATGTATATGTATGTATATATTTTTTGTTCTTTTTTCTACGTACGTTTCCCATTTTCCTTTCACTCTCTTCTATTTTATTTTATTTTTTTAAATATTTAAGCACGCGTTTCTATGGGTTATCAGATGAACGTGTACGAAAGATGTTAGGTAATTGTGATATGCTCGTTGTTGTTATTATTATTATTATTGTTATTATTGTTGTTTAGTTGTTATTATTATTGTCTTTTTTTATCTTTTTTTACCTTAACTTTTTCATCGTTAACCTCATACATAAATATATGTTAGTTTTTAGTCGCGCACGCTTAGGTAATATAGATATATGTATATGTGAGACTCTCTGTGTGTGTGTGTGTGTGTGTGTGTGTATCTGTATTTTGTAAATATCGTTTCTCACGTTATTGTCATAAACTTTAATTGTCGCTGGAAATATCTCTCCAAAGTTTTTTGCATTTTTCTTTTCTTTTCTTTTCTTTTTTCTTTTTCTTTCTTTTTTCTTGTTCTTTTCTCAAATATACATGACACTTTATATACCAGTATAACTTGTTATTATAATGTTGCATAGTATTGGTATACTGGTACTTAACTTATTATTACAATATTATATAGTATTAAAATGCTCCAGTATAACTTCTACTAACAATAAATATATATATCTACACACATGCATATATATATATATATATGTATATATATATATGTAGGTATATATATACCTATATATGTGCAAATTATATTAGTCATATTATAAATACAATTATACTATAATATACACGTTATATAATTATTTTAATAAAAACACAAGATAAAAATCGTGTTATAGAGGATTTAAATAAACGCATGTTTCATGCACGATCGATCCCTTGCGATGATTTATTTATCACAAAAGCAAGAGAAAGAGAGAGAGAGAGAGAGAGAGGGGGGGAGAGAGAGAGAAAGAGAGAGAGAGAGAGAGACAGAGAGTGAAAAAGAAAGAAAGATGATTCGTAGGATTCAAAACACTTCTTACGACTTCGACTACTACGAAATACCGATATACAAAACCGATCCGGTTTGATGGAAAGCGTTCGCTCTACTGCCGTCTCATTCAGCTCATTCCCCTCTTTTCTTTCACCATCGTCGAAGACACTGACGACAACAACAACAACGACGACGACGACGACGACAGCGAGGACAACGACGACAGCAACGAATAGGAAACATCGGCAAAAGCGGGCCGATTCAGCTTTTATTTTTATTACTCTTTTATTATTCGCTCGTTATTTATCTCATTTTCTACAACTTATTTCTGTCTATATATATATATATATATATATATATATATATATATATATATATATATATATAGACACACACGCGCGCGCGCACGCGCTTGCGTACAGCATGTATATATGTATTTTCTTCTTATTATTTTTTATTTTTTTAGATTATCTATCCATCTGATTTTCCTTTTATCTATCTATATATATATATCGTTCCCTCTTTCTTACTTTCTCGTCGAACTTTCTCTGGTTATGTCAATGCACGATATTTCACATTTAAAACGTATTACGATGATGATAAATTAACATGTCAGTATTGTTTTAGAAATCATTAAGATGATCAACGTTAGGATCTTATAGAATATCAATCCATTCTTCGATTTTCCACACATTAAAGTTGATTCGTAAAGGGATTCGTAAAATTAAGGTTTTTTTTTTTCCTTTGCTTTTTCTTTTTCTTTATATATACATATATATATATATAGTTCGTCAATTCGTTATAATGAAACGATACTTATCGACGAATTAATTCGAATATTCACAGCATTGATTTTGTCTTTTAACATAGATGTAAAATATTCTTCGTTATATATTATAACGGATTAACGAGACTTCATTGCAAAACGAATTTATTATTTTTCTTCTTTTTGAGAAGTTCTGTTGTAGGATTGTGTAATTTTTATATAAGGAATTCTCTATTTCAAAAAAAAAAAAAAAATGGAAAAGAAAAGAAATTATTGACTGAATTTTATTAAATTCGAAATGAAACAAAAAAAAAAGAAAATAAAAAGGTAAAGAACATGATATAATCGATTCAATTTTAAAAGATTCTCTGCTAAAGAAGAGAAACAAAAAATTTCACACAAAAAAAATTAAATTAAAAAAGAAAAGATAGAATGGGACGCGAATTTTATTCGCTTATAAATTTTCGCTCAATTTAAGAAGGCCATCACTTTTTCACACCATGTCAATCCTCATAATGGACAATTATTAATGAAAGTAGATAAACGTATTCGTCGATTATAATCGGACACGCGAGATATAGAGACAATTATGGAACATGATTCAAGTACGAAGCTTCAATTATACGTTTCTTATTCTTTCTTTTTCATTTGATTTATTTATTTCTTTTTCTTATTCTTTTTTGTTTTGATTTTCTCTCTTTTTTTTTATATATATATTTTTTTTTTCAACATAATCCAAACGAATGTTATTTTCGCGTCTACAATTACGCAGATACATTGCGCACGAATCGATGAATAAATATGATTTATACATCGGCGTGTACTTTACCGTGCATTCCGGCATAAAGCAGAGAAGATGGACGAATGACGATGTTCAGTCAACATTAAGCTGATGTCACGCGATATATTTATAGAAACGACAGTTTAAAATGCATCAAGATTTTTCCCTTATCGTACAAAAACAAAAAAAAAAAGAAAAGAGAAGAAAAAAGGTTGAAACAAATGTTGGCCATTATAGTTCGACCTTACAACCGGTACCAATCCAACAATATACGTGTATATGTATATTTGCAAATGAAAAAAGTGAAAAAAAAAAGAAAATAAAATTAAAAATAAGAAGAAAAACAAACAACATCTCAAGTAATGGTCTCTTCGAATCTTTCCATGTTTTCTTTTCTGATTTCTTTTTTTCCTTTTTTGTCTTTTTCGAAAAAATAATATTACATTTCGTATTCCGAGGAAGATAAAATATTTGTAACGAAGAAGATAACAGAGAAATCTAATTTATCTGTTTAATTTAATTGTATTGATTTTATTAATTTATTATATAATAATTTTAAAGAGAAAAAGAAAATTATATAAAACAAAACTACGTCATATCGAATTATGTTATCATGATTTTAAAAAATCGATTTATTCTTTGTCTTTTAATTTAATTCATGTGAATTTTAAAAATTATTAATATTTATATATATATATATATATATATATATATATATATACATGTATATATATATATATAATAATTAAATCGCACTAAAGATTAATATAATGCAATTTCGCAAACCATATGTACATTTGAAGGGTTAAGCTTAAGAATGCATTAAAAAAAGAAAGAAAAAAAGAGAAACAGAAAAAGCAGCAGGGAGAGAAAAAAGTAATACACGTTAACCTTCTCAATAAGAATATGAATTGCATTCGATAGTAAAGATTAAACACGATGGAATAATTATGAGTTGATCGATTTAACGTCATTAAAATGCATAATGTGTGCTATATGCGATATATTAATGGTACTATTTGGCTCTCTTACGTTCTATATTCAAATACCTATTTGCTAACACAAACGTGAATATATCGATTTTAATACACACACAGAAAGAGAGAGAAAGAGAGAGAGAGAGAGAGAGAGAGAGAGACTCACACATTCACGGACAGACAGACACACACACGCGATTATATTATAATCCTTATTTAATTCAAATCTCAAATTGCATTGCACTTGAAATTAATATTAACCATTGGAATTCATATTCCATTTATAAAACGTGAACGGGTGGGGTAGAGGAGGGAAGGAATTTTGCCTAAAATTGAATGTTGACTCTCGTTTCGCGAAAGCAAGATAGAGAAGCGTTAGCAAAGAATTCTTTTTCAACAATAGTAAACGATTATTGTACACTTTTTCTCCCTTTCTTTCTTCTTCTTCTTTTATTTTACTCTTTTTTCTTTCTTTTCTTTTTTCTAAACAACCTACGTAACTATCCAATTCGACGATTTTATTATTCGAATCGTGTACAAGTAATGGATAATATATATATATATATATATATATATATATATATATATATATATATATATATATATATATAGAAAGAAAAGAAAGAAAAAAAAATTATACGTGTCTTTGCTTTGTAAGATATCCTATTCGTTTTTACGATATTAATAGAATAAGAAAGTTTCGAAATATTTGTTCCTAGAAAAGTTTCTTTAGATATCCCGCTATCGAAATAGAAGTACGTGTAAATCGTAACCGGCTAATGTAAATTAACCTTGCTGGTTCGGGAAAATGCATATGACTTAGCTGACTTAGCATATACACACTCGGACTAATAGCACTGCGTTGCAGGTACTTACTTAACAGCCTTAGAGCGAGAGAGAGAGAGAGAGAGAGAGAGAAAGAGAGAGAGAGAGAGAGAGAGAGAGAGAGAGAGAGAGCAATAAGAGTCGGCGCGGTATGGACAAAAAAGAAAAAAAGAAGGGGAAAAAAAAGAGGAGACTAAAGAAGACTGCCTTGAATTAATAAATAATGATTTTCGCCTATTCCCTCGAAGAGATCACCTCGACGGATCTTTTACTTTAATGTCTTTACCTCGTAAAAATTACTTGCGTCATTGTGATCCGTGAACGCGTAACCGTTAATGATAATAATGATAGAAATAGAAAGTTCTGAATGCATTACAGGTATGCGTGTAATGTATGTAACGTGAAATACGGGAGAAACTACATGGGATTTGGAATTACGTAATTTTTCTCTAAAAAAATATTAACGAAAAAGTCTTCGTCTTCGTTTGCCTTTATCAAAAAAATGCATAAACAATGCGTTTCGGTGCATTAGATAACGTTAATGAAATGAGAATTCGTTTTCGACGAAATAAAATTGTGCTTTAGCATTCGTGACTTTGTTGGGAATACGATAAATCTTTTTTCCTTCGTTTGTTTATGCATGCGTACGTGTACGCGTTGAAAAACAAAACGTAATATTATATATTAAATGCAATCGCCAGAATGTATAATATACTGTTTAAAATATACTTACATTTATTTGTTTATTTTATTTATTTATTTTTTCTTAATTACAACATGACTCAGAAATATAATACGCGAAAACATGATAAATTATTTATATAGAAGTAACGATACCGAAATCACCCGCCTTCAAGTAATCGAAACGTAGATGGCAGTAGTTTCCTTTCTATTCGCGTATGGTAAAAACGTTTGATGTACTGGGACGTAGTAGCTAAATAATCCGCTAGATGTCGGTGGAACTGGTTGCTGCATTTTTTTTTATCTATGAATCTTCCAGAGGGCATCACTTGTTATATCTTTTTCTTAAGATAGATTAATTCTAAAGTGTTCGCTAATTTAATAATAAAAATGAAGTGGAACCTCGGCACACGTCCTTCCGTGCTCATTTCACCTTCGTATGCACTTTAGTTTAATGTATCATCGGTGATCCCCATAATTCCTACATTCTATGAATTTCGTATCTATCACTTTGATATTTAAATTTGATTTTAATGAGAATAAAGTTATGAATTTAATTGAACCTGATTAAAGGAAACGATTGGAAAGAAAATGTATGACTTGACTTTGATATAAGAAGTGGATTTTATAAAAGATAAAATTTATGAATTTTTTATTCGAACTTTATTAAACGGGAAAGATTGAAATATTTATAACTTGATTTTAATATAGAACTCTACCTAATAAGAATATCTGAATTTAATCGAACTTTAGAATAGGAGAAAAAAAATTGCAAAATTTATGACTCTACTTTAATAATAAATATGGATATATACCTGCTGTACGCGCGGTGAAGTGTGATCAGTGATGGAACGTCACGTCGTTTCAATTTTTCCAATCCATCCCTTCACCAATCATTGTAAGATCATTTCGAGCGATAACATGAAAAAATTATAGTACGACTATGAGCCATTCTCTTTGAGTTTCTTCGAAAATAACTCGGAACCATCGGAAATAACTCAGTAGCCTATACTTAGCCTCTTGTATTACAGTTTTGCGAGAACCTATTCGATGTATAGCCTTTTCCTTGCTTCGTGCGGTGATCACTACCGCAGGGGATTCCATAACAACGGTTAATGACAATTAGAATTAGAATCGTCCTTGACTCTAAAACATGGAAGGTAACCGACGACCCTAACGAAACCTTGAATAGAAAAAAAAAAACTAACATCTTTTTATAGAAAATGATTAATTGAAGAAGCACAGGGGAAATTGGTATATTGATCATTAAAGAATCCTTAGCTGAAAGTTGATTAATTTATTTTAGAGTCTACGTTCCTGTGATTCTAGAAGTTTCTTTGTTTTTTTTCCCCTTAAGCAATGCACTTTACATGGCTTATCTCTTTCAAGAGCAATGATTCCACTCAACTTTTCTATATCGAAAGCAACGACGACTCCATACGACTTTTATATTTCGAAAACAATGACTCCGCTCGACTTTTCTCTTCCGAAAACAACGATTCTACTCGACTTTTTTCCTTTAAAAGCAACAACGACGGCATGCTGGAACATTTCTTCTTTTATCAATCCTAATTGATTAAATATTATAATTAATTTCTAATCAAAAATATAACGATTAAACTCTCGAACGCTCCTTCTTACAAACGATTACTTCGATCATTATCTTTATCATTGTCTGATTTATTATTTTCATTTATTTATACAATATAATAACATCATATATACATATATATATAATAACAATAACAATAATAAAGCTATAAAACGAAACAAAAAAATATTAAAAACAAAATACTTAATATTCCTAATCACTGTTGCCATCGATCTTTTCATTTGCTTTATTCAAGCGTTGTGATTTTCTTCGCTCCTATTCGCAGATTAAACATTTATTGACATGATTTTCTGACAAAAGAATAATAAATTTACGCGTGTAAATAAAATTCGATGGAAAAAGAAAAAAAGATACTTCTTCGAAAAGTGCCCCCATTTTTCCCCTCATCCCTCACTAAGCACCAAGATTTTGATCTCTAACGTTTCGTTAAATAGAACCTTCATATTCGAAGATGTAAACACGATGTAGACATGGATAAAACATCGACATCAATTTTCGAGTCAGTTCACCGTTGGATTTCAACTTGTAAACATCTGCGGCTTCAAACGGTGAGTGAAAATCAATAAATATTCACTGAACATTTCGATTTCCATAAATCAACAATCAACCAAATGGCGAGACCTTGCCAATTAAAATTATTTTCTTTATAATTTTCTATCACTATTTTTCTATGACGCTAGACGTGTACACCGTAAATAATTATCAATCTTAATGACTGCTCAAACAAAAACTTTTACCTATACGTGTAAATTTAATTAGAAATAAATATATATATATATAAAGTTTGTAGAACGAATATACTTTTTCGAAACTCTTAATATATATCTTAAAAAAAAAATACGCGTATGCACATAAGTTTCCTTTTATTTCATTATATTGCACGTATTATTGCTACGTAGAAAAGAAAAGCAAAATAAATTAACTCTCAATCGCCCAATTCCCGATTGTTAGGTTAATCGCTGTGAGAGAGTAACACTTATATACAACAAGATATAACTTACACAAGATTGATACGATACTGAGATACGTACGTACTCATTATGGCGGGGACAATATTCCCCTATTGCGCTTGTAGTTCATATTTAATCCATACGTGTCGCTGAAGTCGCAACAAAAAGTGGCGAATAAGAAGTAATACGTAACACGTAAAAAAATTCACCAATCAGAGAGGATTATTCTCCAGTCCACATCTTTCTTTTTACTGTTAGAACGAAATTTTAAGGGATACACGCCTTCTTTATCAACCAATCGCGATTTATCCACGTAGTACGCGATTTAGTTTGAAATTTGACAACAAAAGCTAATGTTATCTGTCTTCACGGTAAACGTCCTTCAAGTGATGAACGATTATAATCGATATTAATATGTTGCAATACATTCGATAGTATGACAATTTAAAAACTAAGTTTAATTAAGTACGATAAAAAATACATACATACATATACATATATATATATATATACGCAAGACAACGCACCTTAGTCAAACATGATACGTTACGCAGTACGAGATATTTTCTTTCGTTAAATATAAATAATTTGATTATTGATATATCCGAATGGATATGATATTTCGCGTAAAATTCTCAATTTAATAGAAGAAAAAAATTGTTTGTAAACGGTAAAAAAGAGAGTCGTATTTATCTTGAAACGAAACGATAAAACTTATCAATCATTTCTAGGTTAAATCATTGTGAACGTGAGAGGAAAGAGTTTTTTTTCTCATCATTTCTTATCGATTGAATAATTATGCGTCGCGACGTTGTACGTTTTAACAACTTTAGATTCAACTGCGTCTTCCTGACATCGCTGAGCGAATTGTACGCACGCGCCTTATTCGTTCGTAATATATTTCTGTTTTTTTTTTCTTTTTTTTTCAAATATCGCATAACAAATGCGTGACGATGCACGCGATTGGTTGAACGTAAAAAAAAAAAAAGAAACATAACTCATAAGAATACAATTCTTACCGAATTTTCTCAACGTTACGGGATACGTTTTACGATCGAAGAAAAACAAAACGGAGAAAAAAAAGGAGAACGAAAAAGGAAAAGTGAAACAATACAATCGATTACGTAACATATGACGTCGGGTGTTCATCCATTTACGGCTTACGTGTCATACGTATAACGAAACGCGGACGTTGTTACGTCCGACGATTATAAAGATGGTCGTCGCAAATATCGTAAGTCGTAAGTCGCATTCGACGAGAGTCGTACGGTGAAATGTTTCGCGTTGCGTCCGTCGTTGGCGTGCGAGTTATTACTTCGCGAAACATAGCGCCATCTAGTTAGAACGCTCGTAACGAAATATTATCGACCGGTACGTTGGTACTATTAACAGGCGACGCCTCTATCTATATAAAACGACGCTACGTTGTTTTTAACGGGCACAACAGCGCCATCGCGTTAAAAACTGTGCCGGCGCATAAGAAGGAACGCGACTTTCTCACTCAGACCGTGTCACGCCGCGCAATAAGCCGGTCGATTCGCGTTCTAATTCGTACGTTTCTTTCACTTGTATTATTTTCTGTGGGATATAACACCACCGACCGCGGAAAGGAGATATACGTATATCTCGACCCTGTAATACATACATACATACATACATACATACATACATTACATATGTATATATATATATATATATATTCAAGTTGGACGATTAGTGCGACTAAATAATATTAAGAGACATATAGGGAGACACATTGACGAAGGTTTATTTGCGACCGTTTTCGTTAATCGCACGACATATACGTATATCTTTCCTTTCTTTCAACCTTTTTCTATTTCTTCTATTTCTCTCTCTCTCTCTCTCTCTCTCTCTCTCCCCGTAATTGAAAAGGTGAAGGCGTATCAAACGTACGTCGTACTCTTCGAAACATATTTTTCATTCTAATTTTTCTCTATCTCTATCTCTTTATCTTTGCTATCATTTATATATATATATATATATCTTTTTCTCTTTTGCTCTCGTTTGCTCGCTTGCTCGTTCTAGCTCGAGCTTCTTTTCTTCAGCTCTTCTCTCTCTCTCTCTCTTTCTATATTTTCTATCTCTTTCTCATCTGCACACGAGTAACGTTGACTCGTGCTATGCGGATACCCTAATAGAGCCGCCGCCACTGCTGCTGCTGCTGCTGCTGCTGCTACCGCTACCATGTCACATGGGACGAGACTTGCTCTCTCTGTCTCTTTCTTTCTCTTTCTGCTGTCTCTCTCTGAAGGCGTCATATCGTCGTAGAACGCGTAACCGTCGACAACGAGACAGTAATCCTCGTTATTGTTGGCAACCGTGACTCTAACGGTGGAAAGGAACGAAGAAGACTAAATATCTCCTCTCTCTCTCTCTCTCTCACACACACACACACACAAACACTCACGCTCATTCTCTTTCTCTGCTATTTCTCACTTTCATTTTTCTTATTTCGCGTGACCTCTTCCTATTTACATCTTTCTCTGCTCTTCTCTCTCTCTCTCTCTCTCTCTCTCTCTCTCTCTCTCTCTTTACCTTTTTGTATATCTCCCAATTCACTCTTCTATCCTTGTCGCTCTCATTACCGATTGCTCGCTCGTTGGTTGGCTTGGTCGGCCGGCCAAGTCCATCTCTCTCTCTCTCTCTCTCTCTCTCTCTCTCTCTCTAGCGTACTATCTCTCGCTTCCTCCACCACGCACTTACTTCTCTCTCTCTCTCTCTCTCTCTCTCTCTGTCTGTCTGCTACCTATCTCTTTTATACCTTTACATTGCCTCCCTTCTGTACAGTGTCTTGTCTGTAACGCGTGAGACCGTTACTGCGCTCGTTTATATTTTCGTGGTAATATACAGTGATAAATTGTGCGCGAAGTGAGCCATCCGGGAGAGTAAAGGACAGAGATAGAAAGAACAGCACACAACACACATAAACATACACTCATCATACATACATTATACATCACATATATATATATATATATACATAGGTACACACCTACATACAAATATATATATATATATACAAACATATATATATATATATATATATATATATATATATTATATATATATATTCACGCACGCGGTTAGACGACGGATGGAACGACGCCGTTGGCAGTGAACGACAACGACGGTTAAGACGAGGACGAAAACGAAGAAGAGATATAGATAGATAGACAGACAACGTCGTCGGGATAATTGACGCCTAGTTTCTTTTCTCGCTGGATGTTATTATTGTATTGTTTGTCGTCGTGATCATCATCGTCCTCATCATCATCGTCAACGTCGTATCGTCGTCGTATTATTTCTCGACGTTTTACCAACGTTATTACATCGTAAGAGAAAATACCGACCGACGCAACGTGTGCTTCTAAAGGGTGAGTCCATCACACCGTCATTCTCCATCTCTTTCTCTCTCTCTTTCTCCCTCTCCCCCCTCTCTCTTTCTCTCTTTCTTTCTCTCTTATATACATGTACGTACATAAATATATATATATATATATATATATATATATATATATATATAATATATATATATAAAATTTCATCGAGAACCTTGGTATCGGCCAACCACGAACAGTCCACTTCGAAGTGACGCTCGATACGACTTTAAGGGACCTTTATCGTCTATGTATACATATTATATACATATACATACATATTAACACATACACACACCTGTGCTCCCTCATATATATATATATATATATATATATATATATATATATATATATATATATATATTATAGCGACACATACATACATACATATCATAGATACATATATATACCTTTTCGTTCTTTCGTCCTATTTTCACTTATTTATTTTCATCATCTTTTACTTCTCTCTCTCTCTCTCTCTCTCTCTCTCTCTGTCTTTGTCTCTCTATCTCTGTCTCTCTATCTCTATCTCTCTATCTCTATCTCTTTCTGTTTCTCACAGCTGTTACAACATTTCTTTCTGTTATTTATCTTTTCTCCTCTTTTTTTACCTCTCTATATTTCTTTTTCTTCCTTTTCATTCTTTCTTTCTTTCTTTCTTTCTTTCTTTCTTTCTTCCTGTCTTTCTTCCTCTCCCCCTTCCCTCCGCCTCCTCTGCCACTCATCAAGTGAAATACTCGTAATCGATGACACAATAAGATTATCTAATAATAATTTTGTCGTTATTACACGTATTATTACGTGTATATGCTCGTTAAGGGTTGAACATTTACGTGATATTATAAGATCTATGAGTGAATCTCTCTCTGTGTGTGTGTGTGTGTGTGTGTGTTTGTATGTGTGAGCGCGCGCGCGCGCGGCTGAGTGGTATTATTTGTGTGTTAGAAAAAGAGAGAAGGACGTGGATAGATCGTGCGCAATGACAACGACGTATTCTGACACATGTAGTATAATATGTATACTACCACACCACTCATACCACACACATACATATGTATGTGTGTTGCGTGTATATATATATATATATATTCACATGAGATGAACATTCCGTATGCGAAATCGTCTAGGAAATTTTACCGGTTATTCTCATTGCTTTCATTTTTCCGTATTGTTAAAATCTTTTTTCTATTTCCTTTCTACTTTATTTCTTTCTTTCTTCTTTGTCTTTTTTTTGCAACATACATTTCAGTCTTTTTTTTGTTTGTTTCTTTTTTTTTTCTTGTTTTTGTTTAGGGTCTCCTTTGTCGCATCGCACAGTGCATCTTCCTTCTCGAAAATGATTTTCTTTTCGATGCCTTCGAATTTCTTCTTTCATTTTTCTTTCTTCCTTTTTCACTTTTTTTCTCGCCGAAATAAAATTAAATTTCGCGAGTTTCCTTAGGACATTACGGACATTTTTTTTCATCCCTTATATTGTTTCGTTTGTTCGCTTGTTATCGTCGCTACAATCCTATTAAATAATTTCTTATGCACCTATTTCTCTCTCTCTCTTTCCCTCTCTCTCTCTCTCTCTTGTTCTTTTCTACGCGCAACGATTGGATTTCACAAATTTCCGTAACACGTTCGTATTTTAACGTTAGAGAAAAAGAGAGTGAGAGAGAGAGAGAAGAGGGGGGGTGTTACACACAATCTCATTTTGTATTTTATACATACATACATATATATATATATATTTATTTATTTATACGTACATAACCGTGCCCTGGTAAAACGTCTACGTTAAAAAGTCTAGTTCGTTGGTGGCCTTGAGCGATGCCCGATACAAGTTGAATCTATATTTGACGCATAGTTATTAAATAGATTATTCTTTTTTCTTTTTCCTTATTTCTCTCTTTTCTTCTTTGCTTTTTTTCTGTTTTTCTTTTTTTTTTTATTTTCCCTTTTTTTACGGAATACGACGTACTTTATGTGTTAATGGTACTTCGTTTTTATGTTGATTAGATCGCTTTGGAACATTTAAAAGGAAATAAAGTAGACTACGTGTATTCTATGTGTGAGTGTGTCTGTCCGTCTGTGTCCTATGTGCGTGCGCGCGCATGCACATATTTGTATGGAACCGAATAGTATGCGTGTAGAATCTATGAACACTAATCACGTGAGTGAATATTTTACCATTTATGATTTTTGTTGGCTCAAAGTTATAAGCTGACGGTCATTTATGTAACTGTGAAAAAAAAAAGCATTATTGAAATGCTACTTCTTTTTATTACTTGAAATATTATTCAATATATATCCCATGTATATAGATGTGTATGTATAATATTAGGAACAAGGAGAAAAAATTAAAATTTATTAATGTTAATTAATGAACCTAATTATCATTTTATCCGAATGAAGTTATTGATAATAAGAAAATTTTATTTATCAAATTTATATAAAAACATTATTATAGAAAATTTTTGTGTATTAATTAGTTTATAAAACATATCTTTATTATAGGATATGACGCGCATATTAACTCGTATGTTATTTACATTATATCATATATTACAGATTCACTTTTATATATACATATATATAATACTTATATATACATGTATAAATGCCTAAGTCACAAATTATTTTCTCTCGTTGGGATAAATTGCTTAGCATATTAATCTGATATCCTTGAAACTTTGAAGTCTTGATCATTCAGCTGATTCGCATAATTATTTTTTACATTTGTGTATAATTTTGATTATTCGAAGGTACTATCAAGAAAGTAAGAGAAGGATAAAGATAAAGTGAAACAGAGAGAAAGAGAGAGAGAGATAGAGATAGATAGAGGGAGAGAGAGAGTGAAAGGGGGAGGGAGGGAGATAGAGAGATATGTATCTGTTTATTTTAAAATATTTATCGCAAATCTGTTTAAAATAAATAGATACATGCATATATGAAAAATATATTAAAGATAAATTAATCAGGTCTATATTGAATCCGTATATTATTACTTTGAGAAAATTCCACTGATTCAATTTTTAATTTGTCCTTATCTTTCGTGTTCTATGTGTATAGATAAGTTTTATCGTTTTCCTCTTACATGAATAATGTTTACCACAAAGATAAATAAATTTACATTGATACATGTATAATATATATTTATATATATATGTGTGTGTGTGTGTGTGTGTGTGTATAAATTTTATAATATATAAAAATATAATTAATAATGTATAATTATTGTATACAAAAATTTTCTATATAATAATCCTATATAAATTTATTAAATAAAATTTTTCTATTATTTATTACTTTATTAAGATGAAATATTGAATGATATATATTAGGTTTATTAATTAAAGGATAATGCATTAATCCTTTTATTCCATTAGATACTCAACTTGTCAATCTTTTTCTTTTTCGTTTTTTTGTTTTCCTTCGAATATTAACTTATCTTCGTCAACCTGTTATCATTACCGATAAATAAACGGATATAATAGAACGAACATATTTTTGCTTTCAAAACGATTCGGTAACTCAATATGACGAAGCAACTACATAACTGCTGTTATTCTCTGTTCACGTAAATATGTTGTTATGGGGGAAAAAAATCTGTGATCTTGTTAATATTACGTATCAATATATATTTCCCAGAAGTCACAATCGATCTATCGATTTAAAGGAAAACGACAAGAGGAGTGTAAATTTTTCGACGATAGTTCCTTCGTATCTATTTCTCGCAAATTATTTTACAACGAATTATTTAACAATAAAGTCGACCAATTACGTAGCAGCAGTACCGCCGAATTATTTGATAAAATCGTTGGAATAATAGAATTGATAAGAGAAAAACACGAAATAAAATTAAAGCTAACGATTCATGCTTCTCTTCGAGATCTTTAATATATATATATTATATGATACACACATATAGTGTGTATCATACACACTATATATTACATATTATAAATAATATATAAATAGGATATAAATAATATAATAATATATTAGAAGATTAATGTAAATTATAAATGAATAATATTGATCATTACTTGGTTCAATTTTTTCATATCATTCGCGATTTATAATGAACTATAACGTCTGTGTTGATTAATATTATTAAGATAATAATTTGGTATTGAGTTTTATATATATATATATATATATATATATATATCTATTTTTTTTTTCTTTCATAATCTCGAATCTTGTAAGATTTTGTCGATCGTAAAGAAATTCCAATATTTCGGTAATAAATCACAGATGATTAATCGATCCGTCATTGAGTCAAATTTTTAGAAATAATTTATAAAATAATTTTATATATTTTTTCTCTCTCTTTTTCTCTTTTTCTTTAATACTACAAAAAGTATTTTGTACGAGGGTAAGATTCTAAAAGAAAATCAGGCCGTCTCATAAATGTATATATGTATACACACACACACACAAACATATACACTCTTACACAGTTCTACGTAATGGATAAGAGTAAAGTATCTCGCGAAACGCGTAATAGAGAAAGAACGAATCTCAGCAATGGAAGAAAGGAGAAACCTCTGGGGCGTTTTTCTGTTTTCCATTTCTTTATTTTACTTCTAGTTACTCGATTCCTAGACCGTATCGTTTTCTCTTTTTCCCTCCCTCCCTCCCTCCCTCCCTCTCTCTCTCTCTCTCTCTCTCTCTCTCTCTCTCTCTCTTTCTGTTTTATATTCTACGAGAATGAAAATTTACCTTCACGTTGAACACACATCACACACATTCATACTTACATATCCATATGTACATACATATCCATGCATATATACATCATACATAGATACATACATACATATATATTTATATATTACGTATAAATACATACATTTATATTTATATATTACGTATACATACCTACATACATATGTATGTATTACATGCATGCACGCATGATGCAAGTATACACACAAACATATACATATATTTATTCACATATACGTGAATAAGTACACAAACGCACGTACGTGTATATTTACATATAATATATACATATATGCGTATGTAAGTATATCAACATTGCGTTATACATAAATATATTTATGTATGTATGTATGATGTATGTATGTATGTATGTATGTATGTATGTATGTATGTATGTATGTATGTATGTATGTATGTATGTATGTATGTATGTATGTATGTATTTGTCTGTTCAAACGTTTCGAAATGGGCCCCATAATATCTTACGTGATTTTAAAAATCAATGCTTTTTCGGGAGATCACTCGTTTTTATCTTTTTTCTTTTTCCGATTGTAAATTAATTCCTACCTTTGTAATTTTCTAAAACAAAAAGAACCAACAAATTTGCCCGAAGACGCACGAGAAATACGTTAATTGATTTTGGAGAATCATCTAGAAACTTTGTCTTCCCCATTTTCTTTATAAATGTATAGATATATATGTGTATATTCATACGTACTTACACGTTTTACGTATAAATATGTGTTTTTATATGCGTGAATAAATTAGAATGTGCATTTATATATAAATATATATATACGTAATAGAAATACATAAGCATACGTCTATGATATACATATATAATGTAATGTAAATTATGTATAATATAAAAGTATAATATATATTACATGTAATACATATATACATATATATATATATATGTATGTATATATATGCACACACACAATAACACGAATACATAAATACTTTTGCTGGCTGAAAGCTAATGGCCTCGTCCCCTTTTATTTTTCCCATTCTTTTAGCCCTAAGGCTATAGTGTTCCATGATTTCGCGTGCTTGGGATAAAAAAAAGTGGATCGTATCACCGGCTTCTTTATTAGAATGAATAAGAGAATGAGAGAATGAACGAGAGAGAGGGGGGAGGAAGAGAGAAAAATAAATATTTCTAGTTCTCACGGCAGGTAGCCAAGTTCTCCAAGCTAATCGATTTTTCCTTTACGAGCCAAACTTTTGTTCCACCCTTTACGACTGGCATTATATACGCTCGGCCAGTGGGTCAAGAAGATTCCCTCTTTTTTCTTTTCTTTTTCTCAACACACGAGTCCTTTCTATAACATATTTACATATCGCATAATTATACGTTTACACGACAGGAAAGATATCGTTAATTTCAAATTAATTCCGTTTGCTTTATATGTATCGTAATTATAGGATTGAATTAATTCGTATGTAATTGTAGAACATATTTAACGTTATCGGATTTATTTAACTTTACTTGGAAAATTTATTCTTTCTTCTTCTTCTTCTTCCTTCCCCCCACCCTCTTTATTATTATTATTATTATTATTATTATTATTATTATTATTATTATTATTGTTATTATTATTATTATTATTATTATTATTATTATTATTATTATTATTATTGTTATTATTATTGTTATTATTATCATTGTTGTTATTGTTATTGTTATTGTTATTGTTATTGTTATTGTTATTGTTATTGTCATTGATCAATATTATTATTATTATCATTTTAAGTATCCTCGATTTCGAAATAATTGAAAATTAATTTTACTTTACGTATATCGTGAATTCTCGAAATAATTGTATAAATTTAATGTTTATCGTCGTGGACGATGGATTAGATCGATTATAACTAGGCACTTATTTACGTATCAGATTTATTCGCATTTATTCAAAAGATCGATTTGAAAGTAACTTTTTTAGTTTTAATACATTTAATATATTTTATGTTTGTCGTCGTTGATGAATTAGATCGTTTAGAATTAGACACGCGTTTACGAATCAGATTTATTTAACTTTTATTGAGAAAAAGTAAAGAAAACAAAAAAGAAACAAATTACCGTTTCTTCATTTTCTTTGATATTATATAGATCCTTTTTGTAATGATAGTGTATATTTGGAAATAAATTGCAAGTGGTCAGATATAAATGACCATTCAGCTACGTATTTTCATTGATTTCGTTTTTATTTGTTAATCGTTACTCGTTCTTCGTTATACCGTTATTCGTTTTCGTTACAGTTCGTAACGAATTGATTATTCGTTGAAATTGAATTTGTTAGAGGGATATATATATATATATATACATATAGGACCGCGGGAGAAAATAATCCTGCAATAAAGCGATAGATTTATGTGATTGTATTGTTTTTTTTTATGATTTCTTTTTTACTTTCTTACCTTTTTCTCTCTCTCTCTCTCTCTCTCTCTCGTTCTCTCCTTCAGCGTCGATATAAAAACGTTGAGATAAAGTTAAGTAGTTTATGTGAATGACATCACAAGCAATTTTTTCGTAGAATGACGTGCGTTATTAAATCTGATAAAATTGCGACGTGGCGAAGAGTTTGTAAATACGTAAAGGAATGTATGACAAGTGTACTGTGATATGTATAAGATCTTTGTGAAACGTCCGAACGTGTAAACGAATTTCAGGAGAAAGAGAAGAAAAGAACAAAAAAAAAACAAAATAAAAAATAAACATGAACAAAAAAAAATAGAAAAGAAAGAAGTTGAAGAGTGAAACGATTGCAAAAGTATTTTTTATATTTTATTTTCGTCATTTTTTAATCGTTACTTTTTCATATGTTACATTACATTACGTTATAAACTATGATCGCGTTACTGTGAAGATAATGTTCTTCAATGTTTGCGTATATGTTCCTATCAAAGGAACATATTATACTAGATTTTATGAATTCAAATATTATTATTCAAATGGGAAATTATTTTAATTATATAGACGTTACTTCTCTCTCTCTCTCTCTCTCTCTCTCTCTCTCTCTCTCTCTTCCTCTTTCTCTCTCTTATAAATAAATATTTGGAATGTGTAAATTTTTAAGATTGCTTCTTTTTCTTTTATATTTCTTCTTTTTTTTTTTGCAATTGATACTTTATTTATTTTTTATTCAATAAAATACTATATTTTATTTGAAATAATTTAAATATTATATATATATATCAATGTTAACGATTAATATTAACGATTGAAAAGTAATATTTTATTATAGCTTTGTTCAAATAATATATATTCGAACGATCGGGCGCACCAAAAAGAAAAGGAAAGAAGAATGAAAAGAAAAAAAAAATAAATAAATAAATAAAAATATTAAAGAAAAAGAAAAAAGAAATAAAAATAAGTCAATTTGTCGAATAAAAATTTAATCGAGATAATTTGACCAAATCAAAATTTATCACTATAAACGTTAAACTCTGAACTCAAAGAGTTAACCTCTGTTATACGTCCATACTGTTCCACTTTCGAACGTCTAACTCTATCTTTTTCTTACGTTAATACGAACTTCCCTTGTCGTGAAACGTATTAGTAGTATTATTTCAAAAGGTCGTCATTCTGGATAATGAAAGCGAGACGCGCCCGCCTTCTATACTTATGTAGAATCGTCACGATTACATTCTCTAACGAGGAAAACTTAATTCATTTCTTCTTGGTATTAACGATGGTAATACATCTTCACGATTCTCTCGATGTGATTCTCGACACGTTCGTCTAACAACGCTTCTAATCAATATTTTCTCTCTCTCTGTCTCTTTCTCTCTCACACATCCTCTCCCTCTCTTTTTCTGCCCCTCTTTTACCCCCACCATTCTCTCTCTCTCTCTCTCTCTCTCTCTCTCTATCTTCTTTCTCGCTCTTTCTCGTACTCATTAAATCTCTAAAATATAATGTTACTATCAAGTTATGCACATACATTCATTGTACATCTATATTTTTGAAGTTTTTTTTTTGTTTCGCAGTTTTCTCGTTGAAAATTTTAATTTGGTTTTATATCTGAATTTCTTTTTCTAAGTTTTTTTTTTTTTTTATTTCTTTTCATCTCTGTTTTTTTTTTGTTTTTCTTTTCTTTTCTTTTTTGTTTTTTAGTACAACCAGTATAAATTTTTATATTGTAATAATACTTTGGTATGTTTAAAGTAGTATAATAATAATAATATTTGGTAGTATCAGAAGATATAACGCGCGTGCGTGTGTATGTGTACTATTATATAAAATTATTTTAACTTTCATATTACAATAATATTATTTACGTATTGGTATACTAATTGTAACTAATAATACTAAACACATATATTAAATAAATTATATATATATGTATGTATGTATGTATGTATGATGTATGCATGTATGTATGTATGTATGTATGTATGTATGTATGTATGTATGTATGTATGTATGTATGTATGATGTATGCATGTATGTATGTATGTATGTATGTATGTATGTGTGTATTTGTAGTACAATATAGTATAATTATATACTATATATAATAGTATTGTATACGGAGGTTATACTTAACAATACTATAACTTTCACGTTATATCATATCTCTTTTAATACGTAACAAGATTATGTCATTATTCGCAAAGAACCTATCGATAAGTAGAAATAGAGAAAAAGTTCGTACACATACAAACCATTCTATTTTTATCTTATTATTCAATCAACAATATTCACGATATATATTTATTTGATTATTATTATTATTAGTATTAATATTATTATTATTTTTTCTTGCATATAAATCATTAAAATGATTTTAAATCAACAAAAAAAAGTTGATACTAATCGTAATTTTATGCAATATTTTTTTTTCATCTATCCATTTTTCCTTATCTTTATATTAACCTACAAATTTATATTACATCATTCCATAAAAAAAGAAACGACGTGCGTTCATCATTCGTTCGTTTTACGTCGAATGTTTATTCAATGACAATACAAGTGTATACATAATATTACATACAAGTAAATGTCTTCTTGCCATTGCCTTCTTGTTTACTCGCTTTTTTCTCTCCTTTTCTTATATTTTTTATTTCTTTCATTTCTTCTCGTAAGGATGATCTAGTCTCAGTAGCGGTTATATCCAAGGACTTTCAAACTCCGATCGTAACAGCTGTTTGTAAAGAAAAATGTCCTTTTAAAGATGTTCTCCGGACGTTTATTTGATCATCATAAGAGTTGTATTTCATGGTTTTATTCCCCTAAGAATTTTTGATTAAATGTTACAAAAATGATATATATATATATATATCTCGTTCATCCAAATTGAACTCGAGAGAGTCACGTTCGCCTTTATATGAGAAATAATCGTACATGTGGTAGGCGTACACACACATACACACGCATGTACACGCTCACACACACATACATATGAATGCATGCGCGCACGTACACTCGTTCGAAATGTGAGTTTTATAAAAATTTGTTTCTTCTTTATTCAGTTCATTTTTGATGACATCTACAACTTGACACCAAAGAAATCATGTTAATTCAGAAGAAGAAGAAAAAAGGATAAATCACTTTTGTTTCGTCCTCGCTGTATAGCTGTAACTGTAAAATATTATTACATACAACTGCTAAAATTGATTTTTCTGTCCAGACATTTTTATTATTTTTTTTTCTTTCTCTATTATTTTTCTCTCTCTTCTAACATAGATTGCATCGAAGAAAGTTGTCGGACGATTTTTAAAAACCGATCACTCTTTTTCGACACTTTTTGGAAGACTAATTTTTTTTTTACTAATTTTTTTTCTGCTTATTTTGTGTATCCTTTCCTAGATTGTAAAAAGAAGTTCCTGTGCATGTAATTTTGTAAAGATTATTCTATGAGAGGTAGCGAGAAAGGATTTATTTAGATTCATATATCAGGTCTAAACGTATAAAAAGTTTTTTTTTTTTTCATGTTTTTAGATATTCTCGAAGAAACTGAACAGAATAGAATATTTTTAAAGGATAATGACGTACATGTCTATAACACGGTGTATATATTATTCAGCTCAGTTTTATTTGTTTGGTAATGTTATTATATATGTACAGATTTATATATATATATATATACTCGTTTAGTATAATTTTTCAATTATACGCTTCATAGTATATTAAAAGGGAAACGCGTTTACAGCAATAGAAACTTGATATGCTATTTAATGTTCTACTTCTGATATTTTTTTTCTTTCGCTTTCCTACTCTTATTTTATTATTATTATTATTATTATTATTATTATTATTATTATTATTATTATCATTATTATCATTATATAATTATTATTATTATTTAATAATTATGCAGAAACGAGCAATATTCGGTGTATAATTTTTTTTTTATTTCGATCATGTCGATTTGATGTAAATTAATTTGAATTATTGTTGATTTTGTTTAATAGGAGACAAGGCAATTTAAATCGATTATACACATTCGTTGTTATATCTTTGTTATTCTATATACCGTAACATTTTATTTTAATGTTTTCTTATTTTTTATTTTTATTTTTTCTTTTTTTTTTTTTTTAACGAAGATACGTATTCGTTCAAACATAGACATTTCTAATTACTTACTTACTTTCATTATCGTTGATATTCGAAAAGGTTCGTACAATCGTTATTTTTTTTTTTTTTTGAACGAGGTTATCGATCCGCAATCATTTATTATTTATACGCAACAACGATCTGAAAAAGAAAAAACAAACGAGAGAACTTCGTTTGAGTTATAACAAAAAGTAAAATAAATGAAATAAAAATGAAACTTTAATAACTATCTGTGATGAGAATCATGTGTCAGGTATTAATTATTGTAAGAATATCTATAGTTGTATCTATGAGATGAACATAATCAGATGCAAATCTATGCGTGCGTGCGTTCGTTTTGTAAAAAAGAGTAAAACAAGATTGAAAAGAAAAAATTCTTTCTTTTCCGTTTCTTTCGTTTTACTTATTTATTTATTTATTTATTTTTTTTTTAATGGCGACTAGTCTTATTTTCTTTTTTTTTTCTTTTTTATTTTTTTTTTATTCTTGACCTACTTCGTACGATAACACTAATTTATCTTATTCGAAAATTCATAACCGTACTTAAGAGTGTAAAAACAAAATTCTTTTAATTTGCAGAAAATATTTATAATTAGTTTCGCGATACACCCTGTGCATTATCTATCTAATATACAAAACAAAAAAAAGAAAAAACAGAGTATCTAATATTTCACAAGAGAGAAAAGAAGAAAACAAGTTAGTTTTCTCTTCTTAGTAAGTAATTTAATTGTTTATTCTTAGAAAATATAATGGGCTTGCGAACGAAAAAGGAACGTCTTATTTACATTCGTAGATACGTGCGAAAAGTTAATTAACAGTTTCTTAATTAAACACGCGTTTCACGTCTTATGCAAACTCAATTTAATTATACCCCTAATGAATGAACTATAGTTACAATTTGTTTAAAGTTTCAATCAGCTTTTGTAAGTTTTAGCACATATTGTGTATGCATATATATATATATATATATATATATATATATATATATATATGTATACGTACGTGTATGTAATAAATTCGTGAAAAAAATGAAATATGCGTAGATAATTTACCAAAACGATTATATGATGATTTAATTACGTCATATCTAAAACATGTACAGTAATGTCCCTATCTCTGACTCTATTTTTCTCTCTCTCTCTCTCTCTCTCTCTCTCTCTCTCTCTCTCAATGTTTCAAACGAGAATCAGAAATGACATCGAAGAAGGTCGTCTATAATATATTTAAAACATTCAGGATGTCCGTTTTCGTTTTGCACGAGTCGTAACAAAATATCTATTGTACATAATTCGTACAATAATCTCATTTCATAAATAATTCAATCAATTTACTCGATTACGTCAGTATTAGGAACCAAAGCGATACACAGTTCTTTGATAATGTTAACCAACAAATATTTTTCTTTTTCTTTATTTTTTTTTTCTTCCCAATCCCTCCCCTCTTTTAAGATACTCTTTTTTTTATTTCTTTATTTTTGTTCTTTTTATAAATTCCACATTACGTATGTCTCGTGATAAATGTCTGACGATATGTGCGACCTTCATTGATATTCATTTAGACACACGTACACACAAACATATACGCACACGTACGCATGCACGCCGGATCTAGCTTGTCGAATCAAATCAAATGTTGAATTTGATCGCTTTTTAAAATTATTTTCCAACCGACTTTACGATGTTATCGAATATATTTTCTTTCTTTTTTTTTCTTTTTTTATTTCTTTTTTTTTTTTCGTCTTCCCTTGTCTGAAAGCAAATGAATTATTAATTTGATCTATATCAGACTTATAAATTGCAGGTTGATCAGAATCGGTTTAAATTTGTAATGATCTGGAGGAGGTGGTAGATCATTTTTTTTATGTGCGTGTGCGTGTGTGTGTTTTTGTTAGACCGAAAAAAGAGATACTATCATCTATGACTATATCACTATATTTATAATATAGTGAAGTTATAATATATTATATTACCATAATTATATGAAGTATGTATGTTAATGAAAAGATCGGGTTTAGCGATTAGTAATATGAAGTACGATCGGATAATCGCAACATTTAATTTATTTATTTTTGTTCTGTTCTTCTCTTTTTTTTTTTCTTTTTATTATCAACATACACGATACAGCAGTATTATTTCTTTACCTATGCATCTGAAAGAAATTATTAGATATTAGAGAACGCATATTTCTTACTTGTTTAAGCTTAAATAGTGTCGTCGATAGAAGTGAAATATTTTTTTTTAAATAACAAAAAAAAAAAAAGAAGAAGAAGAACGTCATTCGTTTCGTCGTTTTTACGTAATAGAAGAAAATCTTCGAACGACGTCAAACATGTTTCCTTTGTATGTTCGTTGATATTGTTTTCTCTTTTATTACAGATACGCATAAATATCTCTCGGAAGTATCGATCGACAAACAAAAAAAGCAAGGAAAGTGCAAAAAGCGACGCGAACATGCCGATGGAATTTTTAGATCGGGTACCCGTGCCCAATCTACGTCTTTACACGACCATCAGTATCGCCGTACTATCTTGTTCCGTTTACTATGCCGTCCTAGCTGTAAAGGATCCAGCATGGCGAACAAATCATACGAATATCGTCAGTGGCATCGACATCGTAATCAAAAATAGTACGATGACAAATCCGAAAACTTTCGGTACGCACTTTAAAGAGATAATGGCTTTCATGGTACAGGATCCTGGTTGCATTTGGGTGAGTCTTCTTATTGTCTATATATGTGTATATGTGTGTTCATTTATTATCTGTTTGTTTATTAATCAGTGAGATAGAATGATGATTGATATTTCGTTATTCGTGGTAAATTCTTTAATGAAAATTTCAAAAACGAAAAAATTTCGTGTAATTGCGATAAGAATGAACGGTATAAAATTTTGAAAATAAAATATTTAATTATTGTAATGATTTGTTTTATTTATTTATTTTTTTAATTCTTCTTATTGTTACACGCAATATTAATATCTACTTTTATTATGATATTAATATATAATATTTCGTGCGCGCATGCGTGTGTGTGCGTGCGTGCGTTTGCTTGCGCGCGTGTGCGTGTAATAGAACAATTAATACACGGTATACAAAATTATTAAAATAATTTATATTATACCGAGTATACCGTATAACTAATGTGATTTGTTATTCCATTAATAATAATTGTAGTAATCAATGTGTCTTTATATTGTAAATTACAATCTATTATATATATATATATATATTAAATATTAAATATTAAATATAATGTAACAAAAGTAAGTCGTTATTTTGTTAACAACGTGTTGTTATAAAATAGTTAGATATATTATTATTTAAATCATTTGATCATCATCGGTCAGAATGAAATAAAATATATGAGAGAGAGAGAGAGTTCTTTTTTTTGTATCATACTCTCTTTTTCTATCTTTCTCTCTCTCTCTCTCTCTCTCTCTCTCTCTCTCTCTCTCTTTCTATATATATATATGTATATATATCTATAAGATATTTATATATCTTTAATAAGAACACTACAAACAAACATTCACGATAACATGTAGGTTGACCAGTCATCTCATTAAATTGATTATATATTATTAGATAATATCTTCAATGTTTTCATATATCCGGTGTTCATACTATACGTACATATATAAGATGCGACACTCAAGTCATGTATTTCGAATGACTGCTTATAAATCATGCATCAGCATCGAAAAATCGTTTTAGATCGAACATTCATATCTTTTGAGTTACGTCATCCGTTCTTCGATTGATATCGTAAAACTGATACGATCGTACAATATTGTTCATTATCACATCGAATAAGACCTCCCATGATCTTCGATGATATTTCATCACTAATATTAAAATTATAAAGTATTAAATGTAATATTCCATAGTGATATTAACGGAGATCTAATTGAATTAATGATATTAATGAAGATTTAACAAGTCCGACAATGGTTTATACATTTTCATTCGAAAACTCGATATTCAGTTCTATTCAAACGGGAAATTAATTTCGAAAAAAAAAAATAATATTCCATAGAAAGTTTACATCATTTCTTTATTAAAAAAAAAAAAAAAAAAAAAAAAAAAAAAAAAAAAAAAAAAAAAAAAAAAAAAAAAAAAAAAAAAAAAAAAAAAAAAAAGAAAGAAAAGATGTGTACGTCATGTATCCACGTTATTAATTATAATTCAACGAAAATAATAATGCAAAAGGATGAAGAACGGAAGAATGTAATAATTTTTACAAAAAGAGAAAAAGAAAAAGAAGATGAAAAGATTGATAGGATTAAAATGATCTTTACAGTAATATTACTCTTAAGGTCGTGTAATCTGTATTTTTTTTAATTTCTTTACTTTCTTTCCTTCCTTTTTTTTTTTTTTTTTTTTTAGTATATAATAAACAACAATTAGTCACTTAACGTATCGATTTGAGAAAAAGTTTTCCCGAACCCTCGTATCTATGAACGTCTTGATTTATTTCCGTCTTTATTGCTAATAAGAAAGAGGAAGAAGAGAAAGAGGTCGGGGGGGGGGGGGGGTTAGAGTGTAAGGAAGAAATTGAAATATCGAAAGGATTTGTCTTTAAGCTTCCCGATTTTCTTGGGGAAATATAATACGTAACCTCTCGTTCATGGGTAAAACTTGTGGCGTGGAAGGTTGTGGAAGAGGTGGGGAAGGTGTGGGGAAGAGGAGGAAGAGTAGGAGGAGGGTTGAAGCGTCGTGCGAAAATCGATGCTCGACCATGACCCGGGAAAATCGATGTTGCGCCGTAGCGAGTCGACCCAGACAAGACTTAACCAATGCTATATCTCCTTTATTATATTATCTATACTTTCATTAGTTAATCTTATCTCATTGTTATTTGTATAGATTTCGGTTTATTGGATTCCTCTTCAGGAAAGGTGCCAATCAAAAAAAAAAATAAATAAATAAATAAATAAAAAGGAACAAGAAGAAAAGAGAAAGCCAAGGAAAAATTTTTTCACGAAATATTACGTCCTATCATAGCATATTGATAGCTTATTGATAGCGCTGCGTCATTTTTGAAATTTTTCAAAACTCGATGGCTTTCAAACACGTCGCAATGTTTTATTCCGATTTATACTATATTATTTCAACTATTTCGATCGATTGTTTTTAATAATATATATATATATATATATATATATATATATATATATATATTATTATTATTATTATTATTATTAAAAACTTATATATTATAAATATATAAGTTTTATATATTTATATATTATATATTATAAAAAATTATATCATATAATTAGGTTTAATCCGAGAATATTTTCAATGTGTATAGTTTTGCTATATTATGATTTTTTACTTTTTATTTCTATTTCAAAGAAAGAGTTAGAGCTCTTATTAAAATATTATTATTTCCAATATAAATTTTAATATAAATTTTGATATTATAACATCGTAAATTTATATCTATTATGTTATCAAATACTGTTATATTAATTTTAATATTTTATATCCAAATGAATAATATACATATAATATAATAATAATAATAATAATAATAATAATAATAATAATAATAATAATAATAATAATAATAAAATAATAATAAATATATTTATTATGTGATAATAAAAATGTCGACGTTACATATTAAAAGGTAAAAGCGTACATACTTATATACACATATGTATACTACATATGCATATATATATATATATATATATATATATATATATATATATATATATATATATATATATATTATGTGTAAGTCGTAAGTAGAAATATTGTTCACAATTCGAAATTGACTATTCGTCATTGTGGTCGTAGACCGTGCAAGCTCTAGCTGTCATGCGTCGAGTTACGTCATGCTCTCCATTGGTAGACCGTGCACATACAGGAGCAGAGTCTCTCTCTCTCTCTCTCTCTCTCTGCCACGTAATCCGTTTGACGATCTTGATAAACGTCGATCGTCTAACTAATCTCGGTTGTTAGAGGTTGACGAACTCCGAACGCGAACGCGTGCCGAACTTAACATCCGTACTCTACGCAATCAACGATAAATATTATACCAACAGTTACATTATTTCGTAAATTATCCTCAATATTTCTAATTAATACTTACGAACAATGGAACGTGCATTGTCAATTGTTTCTCTCTCTCTCTCTCTCTCTATATCTTTTGTTTTGTTTTCTTTTTCAACGAATTGCGCACTTCGAAACAATTGAAATTCAAATAACCGTAACCAAGTCGGAAGATAAACTTAATAATCGGTCCGTTGAGTTTCTATGATAAATTCGGTCGTAATGTTACCTTTTATTTTCCCCTTTTCTTTTCTTTTTACTTTTATTTTCTTTTTCTTTTTCTGTCTATTCCGCACGTCATATATCTTTCACTTTAGTTTTATCGCGAAACTGAATGCGATTTTATATTTTTCCTTTTCTTTGTTTTTTTTTTTTTTTTTTTTAACGCAATATTTAATTTGTTCATTTATCTTTTCCTTTTCTACGAAATATCTTTATTTTCTGTATCTGTAATAAAATTCTATGTTCGGTGAGGAATTTAAATATACGTACGATAGAAAATGTATTATGTATTGTATGAATGAATACTTGTGTACTCCATTGTATATGTAATAATGTGATATAATAATTCTATACTGTTCATATATATATATATTATGTTTGTATGTATGCATGTATGTATGTTGTATATATGAATATCCGAGATATGTAGAGAAGAAAGTTTATATTTACCGAGTAAAAACATTTCCTTGTTTCTATTATAATACGAAACAAACGGATACCAGACAATATCTTATCGAATACGACGGAAATGTCGTATTCTTTTCCTGTATACGACTAAACAATATTATCTACTAGACAATATTATCTACGTTTTGAAATATTATTGTTACACGATTAACGACCAAATTTATTATGCGCTCTACTTCTGGCACAGATCTAATAAATGGAAAATAAATCATTTCGTTTCTTAATTTATCAAATAGGATCGTTACGGTCAACGAAAAATTTTCATCGAAAGTTAGATTTGAAAGAAGAAGAAGAAGAAGAAGAAGAAGAAGAAGAATAAAAAAGAAAGAAAGAAAAAGAAAAGGAAGTTAGTCAAAAAATGAAATTCTTTTTTGTTTCAATCGAACTATCGAAAGCATTGTTCCTTTGGATAGTTGGGAAAAGAAATTTTTGTTTGTTTGAATCGAACTATTGAAAGCATTCCTTTGAATCGAATTATCGAAAACGTTGCTTTCGTTAGTTGAGAAGAAAGAAATTTTGATTTTTTTTTCTTTTTTAATCGAACTTTCAGAAAAATTTCTTTCGCGAATCGAGGAAAAAAATCCTTTTCGAATTAGACATCGGACAAATATTTTTTCGCAAGTTTTTTCTATGAAAAAAAAAATTCGATTGCGTTGAATAAAAAAACGATTAAATCGATGAAATTACAAAAAATAGAAAAAAGACAAAACGAATAAATTTCGACTGTTGAGATATCACGTATAATTCTAGATGGGTTAGCTCTTCCTATCGATTGTCTCGTTGCAACCTTTTACGCATCGAGCTGCAATATCGTATGGCGTCTTAGCGAATAGAAACGTTCGCGCGCGCGCATTTTTTCTTCCTATGATATACTCACTGTTCTGTTTTACACACACACATACATTTATTTGTACTAATATATATATATATATATATATATATATATATATATATATATATATCATTAAAATAAATCATACATTAATAATAATTACGACTAAGTACTTAATGATTGAATGAAATATTATAAAAAATTTACAAAGTATAGTAATTTATAAAGTATATTTACAAAGTATATATTTACAAAGTATATTAGTTATACATAAATATCGTGCGTACGTGCGCGCTAATGTGTGTAGTGATAATAGTATACTATTAATTAATTATACATTAGTGATAATTATGAATTACATGTTAATTTGATGAGATATGAGTATCGAAGAATATGTCGTTTATGAATCATTAATGACAAATTATTTCTAAATTATGCCTAGAAAAGTATTTGTAGATAATGTCTACAAAAATATTTCCATAGATAGTGTGGTGTCTACAAAAATATTATTACAGATCTTATTCGCAATAATATTTGTAGATCATTTCTCGAAAGAAATTAATAGAAATAATATTACAGTCGGATAGTGCCTACAAAAATATTTATAGATTCTTTTTGTAATAACATTTGTCTGCCATTTTTCGAAATAAATTCGTAGAGATAATTTCTAAAAAAACAAGTAGAAAAAAAATAAAAAAACGATTTCTATATATATATATATAACGTATATATAAACGAAAATATTTATAGATCGTGTCTGGAATAAGAATTGTATCCACATAATTTCTGAAAATAAATTCATAGATTATTTCTACGAAATTATTTATATATTGTATTATATAATTTCTGTAAAAATATTCGGGAAGATTTATCATAATATATATGTGTGCCCGCACGCATACGCAACACACACACACACACACACAGAGAACATTAATAGAATAGTTCTAACAAAATCTAATGTAAACTTTGATCGAAGGAAGAAAGTCTTGAATGTTGTTTTCTTATTCGACTAGCAATGACGTATATGTATGTATGTATGTATGCATGTATGTATATATGTATGTATGTATGTATGCATGTATGCATGTATGATGCATGTATGTATGTATGCATGTATATACTGTGTACACGTAATACCAAAGATACAGAAGATAGCGTTGCATAGTAAAGCTCTTGGGGAATGATTGTAGAACGATTGGCAGTGGGCGTAGAGCCAACTATACTTAGGTATATTTCTACGTAGAGATACGTACGTGAATACATACGTACGTGTTTAAAACGTTAAAGCATCGAAGTTAGGAAAAGTTTAAAGAACAATATATTATTTTAAGAAGAACTTTTATAATTTCCGGCTTTTATGAAATCTAATGAATATAAAGTACGTGAAATATTGAACCTCGTTGAAACCATAGAAATAAAAAAAAAAGAAAGAAAAACAATGATTCATTATTACGTGCTTCGTCTATTCATATTAATTGGTATTCGTATATCGTATTAACACGTAAGAGACGTAGAAATACGTTCTTACACGTTGATCGGTCATGTAATCGTGAAAAATAAGGATGACTTTGAATAATCAAAACAGAAAAAAGAAGAAAAAACAGGAAACAACACTTATGCTTATCATTCTTCTATGTATATATATAATATATTATGTATATGTTTATGTATATATATATATATGTATATATATATAAATATATATAATATGTATATGTATATAAATATATATATATATATATATATATATATATATATATGTATATCTGTTGCATGTTCAATAAATCGAGTGTTTTCTTCTTTCTTTCTATTGTATTAGTGCAAACGGAAAAACTAATCTTCGTGGTTGGGGAGGAAAAACAGTTGATTCCAAGATTGAAGGAACGTATCATTACGACTGGTTATTTATGTAATAATCTTAGCGATATAATCTTTATGTGTGTGGGTGTCTGTGCGCGTGTTACTTTCATATCGCGTAGCCTAACATGTCTTTGTTAACATTTATTTTCAAAAGAAAAAAGAAAAACATTGTTTCTAACGGCACAAACAATTTTTTTTCCTTATCATTTTTATCAGACTCGAATAAATATTATAATCGTTGGATGATGATAATGAATATCCCAAGTATAATATTTTATTTAATGGGGTCAGAATTATTTGAAAATGTTTTTGAAAATGGTTTCTTTCTTTCTTTTTTTTTTTTTTTTTTTTTTTTAAGTAAAATGTACATTTACGAAATTATTAAAATTCATCGGTTACGTTATTATTGATGCCGAATGTGTGTGTGTGTGTGTGCGCTTTATCGTTGAATGATAGATTAATACGCTTGAAATTAGTTTCTATATAAACAAAAAGATATTAAGAAAGCGCAGTACGATGTTATATTATATAAAGTTCCAAGGAATATTGAAATATTTCTCTGAAAGTTTATTTATTTATTTTTTTTTTTCAAAATTAACTTTTCAATATTCCTTCACGTTTTCAAGGTATGTATATACATATACCGTGTGTCCTATAAAAGCAATACCAGAACCGCATTGCGTCAGTTATATTGCGAATTTCGTTTTAGTCAATAGTTTTACTATGTCGAAGTGATAAAAATACAATGTAAAATTGTATGAATGAAAGACAATGTTGTTTTTTCTTTTTCCTCTTTTTTCTGTTTTTTAAAGAAAAAAAAAAAAAAAGAAAAAAAAAGAAAAAATAGAGAAAAAAAATATTTATCACGATAATTTTATAAATTAACTATTATTACCGCATTGCGTCAGTCGTAATAATAAAATAATAATTTCCTTTTAAAATTATCCTGTCAATGTGATATTGTAAAATTGTAGGAAATATCGAGGTCTCGTTACATTCGTAGTATTAAAACTAGTTCCAAAACGTGTTATTAAAAAATAACTTCAATCTCGCTAGACATAAGAAATTCTTTCTCTAAATGGTTTCCCTTATTTAATTATAGTTCTCATTATTTGTCGTAGATACGAGTAAGTTTTTTTGCTCTTTTACTTTCTTTCTTTTTTTTTTTAACTCAGCTCAGCATTAATGCATGCGTCCATGCTTGATCAACCAGCTCTACATGTTTTTTTATTCCGACTATCATCAAGCATATCAAACGGAGAATGTTTCAAGGTCATCCGAGGAGTTAATCGCACGTTTTATAATGCGAGATAGCTAGTCACAAAAAGATACTACGATTTAAAGAAAATTGATCGAGAATTCTTTATGTCTTTTTATTTTTTTTTATCCTCTTTTCCCTCCCTTTTTCTTTTCTATTCCTACAATTATGGAGATACGCTGCAAGTGATCTTCCTTCTCTGTATTTTTTTTTTGTAATTTATTCTTTTATTATTTTTATATTTATCTTTACCTAATTTTCAACGTCTCTATTAACTGTCGCCTGAATTATCCGTTCGACGATTTTGCCATAGAATTTCCAATCTTCCTTGAAAGTGATTACATTAAATAAATTGTTGTCTTCGTTATAAATGAAAAAATTTTACTCTCGTTTTTTTTTTCAACATGCCTTTGTTTTTTTTCTTTTTTATCTGAGAATAACTAAATTAATTAATAGATAAATAGTTAAACGAATTATTCCAAAATTAAAAGAATCTCATCGGTAGAAAATATTATCAATGTTATGTAATTATTTTATTTGATACTAATTTTGTCTCGAGTCAATATCAGAAATTGTGAATTGTTGTTTCTAAGATGTTTATTATTATGTATTGAATCTTTTTCTAAGAACTAATTTGATTATAAAATTATATATATATATATATATATATATATATATATATATATAACATAATATTTAAAACGTAATATAAATAATACGATCATTATATTATTATCTGTTCATTTTTTCAGATTATCTTTTTTAAATAATTGTTGATTAAATTTTTTTTCTTTTTTCAAATTTATTAATCATAATATAACGACATTATACTAACAAGATATAATAAAAAGAAAAGAAAAAATATTTAATACGCTGTTAATGTAAAAGAAATAGTAAATTTATTGATCTTTATAACATCGATCTGAATGAAAATTCGATTGTTAGCGCGACTAAACTTCCGCATATTTAAAGATACGTAGTCGCAAATAAGATAGAATAACACGGAGTATCTAGAATTAGATGTCCTTACGAACGTGATTCTGTCATTTGGCAACGACCGAGTCGGCGTTGGTTAGTAATTTTGACGCGTTAATGTCTCACGAAGTTTTGCCAAGTTAATCGTTGATATTACCAACCTTTTCGATCGATTCGTGTGTCGTCGTTTCGATGCATATATCGATTCGATACGAGAATATATGTTACTCTAAATCTCGGATAAGATTGCAAGCGTCACGGTTCGCTGAGCTCGCTAATGATCACTTCAAAGCATCGTTGGATATTTGTTTTCCCTCATTTTTTTTTCTTCTTATTTTCTCTTTTTTGGTTTTTTCCTCTTTTGTCTGTTTGGTCTTTTTTCTTTTTCATTCTAACTTGCTATAATTGCTAATCGATACCGACGAATCGCGTTCGAGATTTTACGAACTCGCGATAGACCGTTCATGCTAATTACAACATCACATAATTCATCAATAATTCGGGTGATCAAGAAAATTGATTATCTCGAGAAGACAATTCTATTTCTGTTCTATTGAGTTTTATTTCACATTTCAAAGCGAAAATATTTTCTTGCCAAACGGAATAGTTTATATACGGTATAATATAGTTCTAATTACATCATTTCAATTATAAGTTCGCATAATGATAAAAAAAAAACAAAAAACAAAAAAAAATTCTACATACTTTTAATTACGAACAACAACGATTATATTGTACCATTGTGCTTTACAGATATAAACAGTATAATTACATCATTCCAATTATAAGTTCGCAATTACGTTAAAAAAACATTGTACATATTTATAATTACGAACAACAACAATTATATTCTATTATTGTATCTCGCATACATACGTTATAGTTCTAAACGCATAATTTCAATCCGTGTTCTCAAAAGTTATCCGACAAGGAAAGAAATGAATTTACAATTAGAACGACGATTTTATTGTATCACAAAAATATTATATCTTTTATTGCAATACCATTTACCGACCTATCGATAATTAATATAAGGAAATAGAAGAAAATAAGAAGAATTTTTTTGTCCTTTTTATACACATTTTTATAAATCACATGACGAGTTAATCCGATAATCTCGTTACGAAGCTTATATATCAACATTCTATCTCACATTCTTTCCATTTTTCTTCTTCTTTTCTCTTTTTTTTTTTTATCGTTTCCTGTTTTCTCTTTCAATTACAGACTTTGATAAACATGGCTTACTGCGTGCTGATACTAGTTGGCAAGTTTATTCAAAAACTAGTCTTCGGTGATTTACGAGTTTCCGAGAGGCAACATCTCAAGGACAAATTCTGGAACTTCGTATTTTACAAGTTCATATTCGTTTTTGGGGTGCTCAACGTGCAGTACATGGACGAGGTTATACTTTGGTGCGCATGGTTCACAGCGCTTGGATTTTTGAGTTTACTTAGTCAACTTTGCAAGGATCGATACGAATACGTAAGTTGTTAAACATTCGAACATTTAAAAGACGAATATAAAAGCAAAAGCAAAAGCAAAAAAAAGAAAAGAAAAGAAAATAAAAGAAGAAAGACGCCCTCGGTTCGGTCGGAAACGAAATACAAATAACAAATATTTAACTTTTAACGTTCGTAACTAATCGATTGAGTAAAGTATTACAGAATTTACTGGACAACTTCGCGTTTCTCTCAAATCACAGTCCTTGAATTTCTCTTGAACGACGAACGAACTAGTAGTTTTTCATTTCCTATGTGTACGTATACACGAAGAAGACTGAGATATAATAAACACGCGTATAGAAGTTGTCCCTCTAAGAGAGAATCTACCGAGCGCGTTATACTTACATATATACGACATACATACGTACATACATACATAGATAGATAGATAGATAGATAGATAGATACAAACATATATACATGTTCGTAATCGTATACTCGCAAG
>OU426868.1:4348801-4376301 GCA_911387685.1 Dolichovespula media
AATTTGCACATTTTTCTTAATACGAAGTACGAATCTAGAAACGTTTGAAACTATGGAACTTTGATATCCTTTTTATTTTTGTGTTTTTTTCTCTCTCTCTTGCAGTTATCCTTTTCTCCAACCACCCCAGGATGGAATCACGCCCGACTCCTTGGACTTTTGGCAATAATCCTAGCGTTCTCTATGTCCATGCTCTTGTTGAGCACCGCAGCGGTTTTCTTTTTAGTGACCTTTAATACTTTCGCTTTCATGGCGGCCGAGGTGAGTCATTGTTACGTTCTAATTCATCTTCGTAAATACAATATTAAATGTTTTAAACGTCGTATAAACGTTTCAATATCACAACGGAACTTTTTGTCTGCATCGATAATAAATTAAATCAATTTTATGTTAATATATCGAGATATCACAGATAGTTTCTTTTTTTTTTTATTGTTTCATTCAAATTAATTACAGTGCCTAGCTATTGATTGATTAAATATTAATAAACAAAACAAGATGTATATATATTTATATAATTTATAGCTATTAAATAAATAAATATATATATATATATATATATATATATATATATATATATATATATATATAATCGAAAGGTTATATCACAATATTATTTTGACGGAATTTAATATATGAAATTAAAATTTTACGACGAATTTATATCACATTGAACATTAAATCGGATTAAACGTTTAATATACGATTTGTTACGTTGTAATATAGTAAAAAAAAAAAAAAAAATAGTTTATATATATTTAAGATTCGGGTAAACTTATTTCCACGAAATTAAATAAATTTTTCGCATGTTATGTGTATTATGTTGCAAGTTAAATAATATTTAGTATTAATATATTTATCATGTTGTAATTTTACAAGCATATGTATTTAAACGTTAAATTCGTTTTACAAGATTTAGTATGAATACGCATGAACGATAATAGGTTGATATAATTAATTTGTGATGAACAAAAAGATATACTTATCGATATATATATATACATACGCATACACCTCATAAATGAAATTTTAATAATCTAACGTTAGCGATATGAGAAAGTAAACAAAGGTGAAACTTCATTCCCCGTTTATTATTTTACGTCTTTAAAATCTAAATTATCATCATAGTACGCGTAATACATAATCCAATCTCTCTCCCTCTCTCTCTCTCTCTCTCTCTCTCTCTCTCTCTCTCTCTTTCTCGCGTGGTTGCTCTCGTTGCTTTTCAAAGCATTTAAAAGCTACGAAAGTTTATTACGAAGTTTTCGCACCTTCGCTGAAACGAACAAAACGTAGAAAACATACCTGTTTTCTTCCAGAGAGAAGATAAGAGATGAGAATGGCGAGTGGCCTCGTTTAAAAAAGGAACACGGTTGTGTATATATACAATATACAGAGCGGTACAAAGGTTCTTAAATGATTTTCAAAATCGATTACACTTCTTTTTTTTCTCTTTTTTTTTCGAGACTCATTAGGCTCGCGGTTAGACTTTGGTAGGTTTACAATTTGAAAAAAAAAAAAAATTGAGGAGGTAAAAAAAGAAAAAACTGGGTTATAATTGATTTTTAAAATCGCTTAAAAACTCGTGGACTCACCCTGTACACGTTGTACGTACGTACGTATATATGTTGGGGCGTTTATACATGTATATACATATATCGATGGCGTGTATCATGTATATACATATGTGTATCGATGAATGCGAAATTAAAGTGTGTTCACCGGGTAGATTGAGGTAAACGGGTTCGATATATGGCTGATACTGATTCCTGATTTTTTGTTTTCTTCTTTCCTTTTTTCTTTCTTCTCTTTTTTTTTTTTTTTTTACTTGTAACGGAGCTTCGAGAAAATCAGGGCCCACCAACGCGAATCTTTCTTATCGATGTTTGATGTATACGTTCTAAGTTATTCTAAGGAAGCTTATGCTTTACATTATACTTGTGTTCAATCGTGATATCCTAGAGATGATTATTCATTTTTTTTTTCTTTTTCTTTTCCTTTTCTTCTAAAAATGATATATCATTTCGAATTTTATCCGACTTTTTTTTTGTAAATACTTTAAAATGCAATTCTTCTTTCTTTTTTTTTTTTTTTTACTTTTCAAATATTCTATAAAACGTTATTAATTATTGGATAAATTGTGTTTGAAGAAGTCGATTTTTTTTCGTTTGTTCGTTTTTGTGTTTTCTTCAACAACGACAAAAATAATAATGAATTTAATGCGATCTGTGCTTTTTTTTTTATGTACGAGTGAGATTTCGAATTTATTATTATTCTTTTTAATACCTCTTTTTTCCCGAATACAACTAATTTCGAATAGTACATGATTTTCCGAATTTCTCGGAGTAAGAAAAATATTAAAAAATTATCGAATAAATCGTTTTTGTCATTATTGACATGACAAAGGATAAAAATGTTTGCCGATGATTAAAATTTTTCGTGTCGTTGAATAATAAAAAAAATTCATTAATTTAAGAAATTTTGAGTAACGATTATCGTACTTTTATTTTCACGCTTATAAAACAAAATATATAACGAGAATAACGAGATAAAATAATAAACGTATGAAATAAATGGTCCCCTTAGAAATTTTATTATTTTATTATTTAATAAAAAAAGTTTTGTCGTGTATTTTTAAGATTAAAATTTTTCGATTTAATTATTACAACAAATGAATCATTCATGGTTAGTTACACACGAATGACGACGAAGATCAGGAAAGAGAGAAAAGAAAAGAAATTGACCCAATTCTTGCTTTATAGTCTTTTCAAACTGTAAGAATGGTAACTCGAGCCGATATATATATATATATATATATATATATATATATATATATATATCATATATATATCACAAAGGTACCGTTACTCTTGTTGCACCGAGAAACGTTTTCCCTCTCTCTTTCTTCGTTTCTGCATTCGTACATTCGTTCTCCTGACATATACTCTCCTTTTCTTATTTCCATCGTTAAGGACTCTGTCCCGTTAGAAATCGCATGATTTCTAACCACAAAAATCGCGTCCTTAACGACAACTTGTTCATTTATATATCCAATATCATATTTTATCATTGATTATATAAAAAAACGTACTGATAATTTAAATTATATTAATAAATATGTTTATTTATTAAAAATCAGAAATAAATTTATATATAAATATATATATGTATATACATACATACATACATACATACATACATACATACATACATACATAATATATATATATATATATATATATATACAATCAAATAATATTTACAAATTATTATTATCAATATTAATATTATAATCCAGGAAGGATCGAAAGTCTTTAAGCGAGTTAAAAGTTTTTAATCTATGTTAAAAATCAATTATTTATCTTCGATACCATTTTGGCTTGTTATTAGGTCTGATGTTTCACGATCTTAAAAAAAAAAATAAAAGAAACATTATCTTAAAAAAATCTCGAAGAAGAGTAATTGGCGTCAATAGTATCACTCGAAAGAAACTCTTCGTCGTGTTCGGTATTTTGCAATGAATTTTTAAACGAAACGAAAACATTTTCATTTTCTATTTATCATTTTTTCAAACTTTTCACGTATAATGTTTGTTTGTGTGTGTGTGTGTGTGTGTGTGTGTGTGTGTGTGTGTGTGTGTGTGTGTATACACGTTATACGCGTGTGTATATATAGTCATTCGAAAATAAATTTAATTTGAAAGAGGTATAGAAGCTTGAATAATCGTAAGAGATATTGAATCGACGTATCAAAGGAATGGTTTATAATTAGTAAGAGAGAAAGGTCTCGGTCAACAACCCGTACCAATTGCATTTTTAAATACCCTTTTTTTCACCTTGTATCTATTTATCCTTAAAAGATATATACGCATCTTCGTTCGATTCTCGTTCGCAATACTTCTAGAAACTTTCTACATCGGTGAACGCAATCGGTCACGATCCATTTCCAATAGTCTCGGTACTTATCTTTCTCCATTTTAGGATCGATCACTCGCGCTTGATTGTACTTCAATATATCTCGAAAGGTTGCAATGCAATTCGATCGATCGATCAATCATTATTCGTTACTATAATGTCAATATTTATATAATATGATTATCTACATTTTTATATATACATAATACATAAACACACACACGCGCGCGCGCGCGCGCACGCACGCACAATTTTTTATATTTTCTATTTAACAATATTTTGAAAATATTAGAAAACATTTCATATTATTTATTTAATAATATTTTCCAAATGTTTTATATTTTCAAATTATATATATATATATATATATATATATATATATATATATATATATGTATGCATATACATATAGTTTATTATAACGTTTATTATGTCACTGATCTATTTTGAAAATATGTTTTCTTTCTTTATTTTTTCTTTTTCTTTTCCTTCTTATTCTTTACTAATCTTTATACAGTAAAACGTCTCAAAACTCGCTATCTATTTTGAAAAATAATACGGAATCCAACGAGAATAGAATAAAGAATGGTTTTAAGACAGGAGAAATATATTTATCTTAAAAAAAAGTGTTAATACTGTTTATATATCTGTTTCAACATAATGGCGACCGTCAGTGTCTCTACGGAACTGAAAGTGATATATTGTTTCACGGTTACACACTTTCCAACGTTCGAGGTGTTATTTTCTGAACTATATCGATAATACGATTTCAAAACCTTCATATCTAACTAATTATTTTTTAACAGTGTATCGTACACGTTAAATTTAATAAAATACCTATGAAAGATAATCTATTGGCGTTAAATTGAACGAAGAAATTTGTTTTTCTAAAATTTCGTTTCATAATTTCTCATAAAACATTCTTTGGGAAATTTTCTCTCTTATCTTTTTACATTTGGTATCTTTTATCTTCGATGTTATCGTAAACGTTCATCAACATTGATACGTATCTGTTGTAATAGAAAATTTATAAATTGTAAAAAATTCAAAATATCATAGTTTTTCTTTTTCTCTTTTTCTCCCCCGAATACATAAATTTGCATTAAAAGTGGATATCTTTACGTTGTTATAGTATTTAAAGAACACAAAAAAATCATCCGATAACACTGAAATGTAGATAGTGACTTTTGAGAGAGTTTTTATAATGCATACGTTTTGCATATTATTTAACAGGATATCAATATATCAGTATGTATTACATCTCGTTGATATTGTTTGAATAATATTCTTATTGGACAAGTTACGTTATATATTTATAATATTTATTGCAAATTAGTAGTAAGTAGTTAGTAGCAAGTATTGTGGTATAAGTTATATGCATGAACATAAATTTTCACCTGCAAATATACATATAAATTATTACATATAATATATATATATATATATATATATATATATATATATATATATATATATATATAAAACGTTCTTTTAACATTATATTTTTGTGATGGAATAAAGTATCAAGGAATTGATATAAAATAAGAAATAATGAACTTAAGTAAAATATGAAATAATCAAAGTGATAAATAACGCAAATAAAATATTAAATTTATTAAGAGTTTTAATTAAATTTTGTAAATATTTCTTCGAATAATAAAAGTTCATATTGAAACGATAAAATTCGTTCAAATGTTTAATGCAAGTATACGTATACATATATACATAGAAAAAGTATAATCAATATATTTAATTGATAATAAACTTTAATTTCTTTTTCTGTTTTTTTTTTTTTTTCTTCTTTTATCTTATAATCAAACATTAAAAGAAGATCTCGAATCATTTTTATTTAAACGATGTTTATTGAAAAGATTATAAACAAAGGGAACGTCCAATAATTAAAAAATATTTATAGGTGTAATTTTTTTTGTTCTTTTTTGTTTTGGTTTTTATTAAAAACCGATGAAATATAATATAGGCTGAAATATTTATAGAACGCAATATTTACAGAAATGATTAACAATTTATGTCTCTCCAGTAAATGTAAACATGTTATTCGTATTCTTCGTGTTGTTCTATGAACATAGTTATACATTTGAAATGCAAATTTTCTATAAATATGTAAACGTAGAAATTCAATTCGCATGTATAATATGTCAAAAATACAATAGTTCATTGTAAATTATAAAAGTTATCCGGAATTTTATTACATGATGGATATTGAAAATGATAGTCGTTCTATTTGATATGATATTATTTTTACAGTATGAATATGTTATCATGTGAATATAGTACGAAATTGTTCTATCGCAGAGAATGAAAGGAGTATTCAGTATAATATTAGGAATGTTTGTCGTTTATTAGAAACAACGGTTGATCATATGTAATGAAAGAAAATGAAAATGGGAAATCATCCTTAATGGGATCATGAATAAGAAAGAACAGATTTTGTTTATTCGCGAAAGCAGAAAACATATTCTAAAAAAAAAAAAGAAAACAATTAAGAAAAAAATTAAATATAGATGGAATTGATATTGTTTCGGATGTACACGAATTCGAAATAAATTATTCTAATGAAAAAAAAAAAAAAAAAAGAAAAGTTAATGAAATGTTCCATTCGTAAACGAAAAAAAAAGAACAATAAGAATTGAAAATAAATGATGATCATAAATAAAAATGAAAAAAGGAAATAATATTTTCTAATAAAAACATTAAAAATTGAATTGAAATAAAGATGATGAACGATGTTCGAGCAAACAGAATAAAAGAAGACAAGAAGGATCGTCTAAAATTGTGTAATGACGATAAAAAGATTAAAATAAAACAAAACAAAAAGAAAAAGTGAAGTAAAATAAAAAGAAAAAAGTAACAATTAAGTATAAATATACAAATCCAAAATATAAATGAGTATTGTATTAAGAAAGAAGAGAATGATCGTAACGAAAAAGCAAGTATTAAAAACAAATGACAGTCACACAGAAAGAGATAGAAGAGAAAGAGGGCGATTAAATAGATTCCAATGAAAACACAAATACATATAACACAAATTTAATTCAGATTATCACTTTCTAACGAACGATTGTCGAATTATCTAAGTTATTGTGCGACGAAGCATAATTTACGAATACGATTGAAATATGAAGTAGAATGAACGATGATAATTGAAAAGAAAAAATAAATAAATAAATGATGACAGTAAACAAAAAAAAAAAAAAAAGAAACAGAAAAGAAGAATAAGAAGAAAAAGAAGAAAGATAAGATTGAATTAATCGATACAAGTACAATTCTGATGAAATGATATTAATTCGATATTATCTGTTTTTTTCTTTTTTATATATATTCTTTTTTTGTTTGTTCCGTGTTTCCTTTCCTTTTTTGTTATTTGCATCAAAGATACATGTACTCGATGTTATTAAGTTACATACTCGGGAGAGTAACACTTATGTATGTATGTACATAGGATACGTGTCATAGCGTTAGTCTGCACTCTCGACACGGCGACGTTGATTATTCATAAACTCAACGTAACGTTGAATGGACGAAAGTTTATTCAGAAGTTCTTTGCCACGTGTTCATCGTTCGATATGCTCGCGTATCGTTCTCGCGTCTTCGAGTAACCGGCCACGTCAGATAAACGGATGTGATTTTCTTGTCATTTTTATCTCTCTCCCCTCTCCCTCCCCTCTCCCCATTCCCCATTTCCCCATTTTCTCCTTATTTTTCCTTCAATTGCTTTTTTACAGTATTTTTCATTTATCCATGTATTTAATTATCTTCTAATCTATCCTTTTCTTCTCTCTCTCTCTCTCTCTCTCTCTCCTTCTCTCTCTCTCTCTCTCTCTCTCTCTCTCTCTCTCTCTCTCTCTCTCTCTCCATTTCTTGTTTATTTTTTTATTTTTTTTTTCCTAATCCCGCACTTCGATTGCGCATGAATTACTTATAACGAAAGCTATGGGGGGGGGGGATCTTCCCAAAAAATTCTCCCCCCCTCCCCCCAAGCGATTATTTTCATATTATCTAAATATTTAAAAGTAGCTTTAATCATTGAAAGTATATTTGTATACGAAGTTGACATAGATAGGTTTGTCTAAAAAATCGATACCAAAGGATAAAGGTCATCTAAAATAATAAAGACACCGCCTGTTTCGAATATTATCTGCTCTGTCTGTGTGTGTGTGTGCGCGCGCGCGTGTGTACATCACATATACATACATCTCGTCGTAATAAAGGTGTGAGCTGTCATTAGTCCGATCGATATCGTTTTAATCTCAATTAATTTAATTATCTCACATTAATTAACATTCCACGTGTGAAAATGTACAATTCTACGTGTGATTATTATATCTAATTATACCGTAATTGATTATTAACGCATAGTTGTATTTTCTTATATTTCATCGATACGTTATTATATTCCAAAATGAATTCAAAATAATATTGTTATTATTATATTTAATTATATAAAAGATTATTAACCAATCTATATACGTACATATATAAGTAAATACACACGTATATATTTTTTCTAATATTTTACATCACAAACTTACGAGTGTATAATACAAAAATAACTTCGACTCGAATTTATACCGTTCAAGGTCATCGTATAAATATCAGGCTTATATGTGACATTAAAAAAATTATAATATAAAAAAAGACAACAACAAAAATTAGTGTCGGTATAAATTTATTAGATACCATATAGATTTGTAGATTTATTAATTTTTCTTTTTTTTTTTTGTTCTCCGTTTTATCTTTTTCTTTTTTATTTTTTAGTGCATACTATTGATTGTCCGTACGATTCACGTGATGCTGCGTTATGTGATTCACCTGTACGACACACGTGGTGCCGGTACGTCCTCTCAACGTTCATGGGACAAACGCGGACCTTTGACCTATTACACGGATTTGACATCGGAAGTGATCGCTTTGGCCGTCGACTTTTTTCATCACGTTCATATGTTACTTTGGAGCAATATTTTCCTCAGCATGGCATCACTGGTCATATGTATGCAACTACGTTATCTATTTTACGAGATCCAACGAAGAATCACCAAACACAGGAATTATTTGGCTGTACTCAGCCACATGGAACAACAGTAGGTTTTTATTTATTTATTTATTTTTTTTTATTTTTTTATTTTAATTGTAATTTATTATTTTCTTTCTCTGTCTATATGTAATTCATCATACGATCAGATATAAGTATACGTTTGAGATATATAAATTAAATTTTTTAATGAAAATTATGTAGAAATAACTTTCTTTTTTATTTAGTTTATTTTTTTATTTAATTTTTTCACTATTTTTTTTCTCTATCTATCTTTTCAATCATACGACTGGATATGTAAGTGAACGTTTGAAAAATATAAATCAAATTTTTAAAGGAAAATTACGTAGAAATAACTTTTATTTATTTATTCTTTTTTTTTTATATAAATTTTTAAAGGAAAGTTATACAGAAATAATTAGTTTTATTTTTAATTGTTTCTATAAAAAAAAAAAAAATAATGATAATCATAATAATAATAATGATGATGATGGTGATGATTATTATAATAATAATAGTAAAGAAGAAGAAGGATGGAAGTTCTTAATCATTTTTCTTCCATTTATTATTTACGATTTGATCAATATCTCGAAATGACATTTATTTCAAGAACTGGCACCCTTTATATAGATTTTCTTCATCCTTTTAATCGTACTTCCTTTTCTTTCTTATCTCCTTTACAGAAATCAATTTACCTGCTAGGGTGATAAATGATCTCTTGAAAACCTTGAGTTTGAATCTACAAGATTTAGATAATTCAATTTTAGTTGATTCATGTAATAACAATGATTACATTGAAATAAGATAAATATTCTGTGTAGTCATTAGTTTTTTTTTTTTTTATATACAATTGAATTTCTTTATATTCATTTATTTATTTTCCTGTATAATATAGAATATTTATCTATGTAATTTATTTATTTATTCACTTTTTGATTTGCACAACAGAATGTTTATTTATCTTTTTTTTATCTACTAATTAAAAAAAAAAAAAAAAAAAAAAAAGAAAGAGAAACCATCTAAAAATTTGTATTACAATCGAACCGAACAAATCGAAATGAGTGAAAAATAAATATGATCGTGAATATTTTTAATAAATGCTCGTACGTTTTATTTTTGTTTTGTTTTGTTTTTTTTTAGTTATCCAATGGCATTGCCAGACGAATTGGCAGAAAATTCAGATAACTGTGCAATTTGTTGGGAGAAAATGGAATCGGCACGTAAGTTACCCTGCGGACATTTGTTCCACAACTCCTGTTTGCAGTCTTGGTTGGAACAGGACACGTCCTGTCCTACGTGTAGATTGGCGCTTAGTATGCAAGCCAATCATAGAGAGAATACACCCGAATTACCATTGGAACCGCAGACACCAGCAAGAAGGAACGACAATCATTTCTTCCATTTCGACGGATCCCGATATGTTTCTTGGCTACCAAGTTTCTCTGTTGAGGTTTCGCATAGTCGATTACGTGGTAATATTTTCACGTCGGCTCATAACAATTCTCAGATGGACGCAATGGCAAGGCAGGTCAGTCTACGAAAGACTAAGATAATTGTATTCATTAAATTAAATCGGATTAGAATTTTGAAAGGATTTTTAATCCGTTAAATGGGTATATATATATATATATATATATATATATATCGGGATGGTGACCCCCTTCCTAAATTCCTTCCGCGCCACGCTATGAATGACTATGAAAAAGAGAAGAAGAAACATGCCGGACACCCTAATACTTGTCAAATTAAAAAGTTAAAACGAAACCCCTTGTTGAATTCACGTTGAATAATAATAATTGATTTTTCTTTCTCTCTTTTCTTTTTTTTTTTTTTTTTAATTAAAATTAATTTTAATTTATTTAAATTTAAATTTCAATTAAATTTATATATCTAATTTTTAATTAATGTATACTTGTAAAGTTTTTTTTTTTTTGGAATTAACATATTATTGCATTGTGTGCATATATATATGTTTGTACAATATTATTTAAGGAATCTTTTGATTCAAAAAGTGAGTTGGAATATTAACGAAGTCGATTAGTTAGGAAATTATTTTATATTAAAACAAAAAATCACATAAATAATCATTGCTCTCACCGATCTTATGATTCAATAATCCTGGTTTCTATAAAATTTGGCAAAAAAAACAAGTAATACTAAGAGATGTTGACTCTTAATATAACGTCATGTAACTTTGAAGTCGCATAATTAAAGTTTATAGGTATACGCGTGTATTTATCTAAATATTCTAAATTTTATTTCAATTTGTCATAACAGTATTATATTTTAATATATACCGGGTGTTTATAATACAGTGTTACAAAGTTTTATCTCGTAAGCATAAAATTTTTGAGAAATATCCTTCGGACAAAAGTTATGGGATTAAAAGGATGAAATATGGCATTTATTATTTTTCTTCCTTATTTAATGGAAGATTCAACGTCATTTCAGAAACAATTTTGTTTTTCTTTTCTTTTATATATAGCGAACTGTGTCTTTTATAATGGGAAAAATATTTAAAATAAAAAAAAAAAAAATAAGTACAAAAAAAAGTTGATTCGAAATTAAAAAATTTTTCTTTTTTTTTTTTTTGAAATTAAAATAAGAAAAAAACAAAGAAAAGACAAGTAACTTTCGTCCGAGATACTTTTTTCATCCTGAGCTCGAACAAAAATGGATTGTCAAGGGTTAACAACAGCTACGCGAGTTTGTCAACCGGAGACATGTTTTTATTTATCTTTTTTATTTTTATTTTTTTTTCCTTTTGGAGATAAAAACTGATTACCACCTTCATCTCTGTTTAAACTTTCATTAGGAGTAACGGGCGAGGAGGAGGTGGTGGTGGTTATACGTGATCGATGAAACCTAACGCAAACGAAATATTTACAGATACAACAGCTCTTTCCACATTATCCACGGAACGTGATACTGGAGGATCTGAGAATTACACGATCGATCGAATGGACCATCGAAAACATACTCGACGGTGAATTGTCTTTACCTCATCACCTGATCGAGGAACCGCAGTCCCAATTTCTTCCGCAAACGCAAACGCAAACGCAAATGCAAACGTCCACGGTAGATATCCTGTCAACTTCGTCGATTCAAAATACGTCGGATCCGAGGCTTGACATACCCGTTGCCGATAGGTAAAAATTTCATTTGAAGTTTCTTATTCGAGAATTTCTAGATCTAATTTGTATTATCAATCGATAATAAGAATTAATTATTATATATTAAAATATTAAATAATATGAAGGGATGTGCGAGACCTAAGTGACCTTACATATGTTGATAAAAACGTTCCTAAAAGCGATTTAAAAAAAAAAAAAAATAGAAAGAAAAAAAATCATATCTCTCTTTGTCGATATTTTACGGCTAATTTTCTTTTCTTCTTCTTCTTTTTTTTTTGTTTGGATTTTCTTTCTCCTTTATTTTATTTATTTATTTATTCGCTTCTTTTTCTATAACCCAAAACCACCTCGCAAGACTATAACTGTGAGAATTTAGAAGATTTAGAAGATTTAGAAGAGAACCGAGAGATTTAAGAAATCTCTCGTATAAAAAAAAAAAAAGTAATTCTATGCTTTTCTTTTTCTTTTTTTCTAAATCATTCGTCAAGAAACTTTTCATCCATTCTAAATATTTATATAAAAATATATAAATATATACGTATATTTATACTTCAATTATAATTATATTCCAATTATATTGCATTGTAATTCTATTTTAATTATATTTTATAATATAATTATATTTTAAATTATAAATACATACACACACACGCGCGCGCAGACGTATATTTATATTATAATTATAATTATATTCCAATTGTATTATATTATATTAGATCGTCAAGGATGAAATTTGTAAGTTATCAAACAACTTTGCGTTTGTTTCTTTCCCCTACAAATTTCATTCTCGACGAGCTAATAATTCCATTTGAATTATATTGTATAATATAATTACATATTAAGTTATAAATTTACACGCACATAAACTTACACACACAATATACATACATGAATATATGATCTCATATTAACGAAATTGGATTTTTCTCTCTTAGCGGTGAGGAACCATCAAATCTCGGTGGACGTTTCTCGAAATCATCGGCCGAGAGAGAACAGATTCTTCAACGTCGAAAAGACCACATGCGTTTGACAGCACGTAGAAGGTATCTCGAGAAGCATCGAAAGTCGGAAGACGATTCAACTACATTATCGTCATCGTCGTCATCGTCGTCATCGTCGTCATCGTCGTCATCGTCGTCGTCGTCGTCATCGTCGTCGTCGTCGTCGTCGTCGGAAACAACGACAACAACAACAACAACATCACCATCAATGACGACGGTGACAACAACGACTACGACGAGTTCGGAAAGGGAGAAGAACAACTTAGTGGTTGCCGAATCGATGTCTTAGAGATTGGGCAAACGAACCTAAACGGATTTATCTTTGGAAGCAATCAAAGTACGGAGATTTATACTAGCTAAGAGCTAAACTCTCCGCAAGAGGAAGAAGAAGAGGGAGGAAGTAGGATGAAGAGGAATAGCAAAAGGAAATGAAATAAGAGGATGTGGAAGAAAAGAGGAGGGGAAAGAAACCACAAAACGAAAAGAAAAGGAAAGAAATAAATGAAAAAAAAAAAAAAAAAGAATTAGTCTTTTCACCGATTGTGGAGAGACGCGAGTGAGACGCGCGCGCGCGCGCGTGTATTTGTTAAAAAGGCTCTCTTTCTCTCTCTCTTTCTTTTTCTCTCTCCCCCCCTCTCTTTCGCTTCTCTCTCTTACGCGCGCGCACGATCGACCGGAAATTTCCACAAATGGATTTTTCAAAAGATAATTTATTCTTTTTGCGATATATTTATATATACATACACATATGTATATATGTATATGTATATGGATTTATCCTTTGTACAACTTTGTTACTTTTTTCCTGATTGATGAAGAATAATTTGTCGCCTATTTTTTTTCCTGTCTTCTCCTTCTCTCTCTCTCTCTCTCTCTCTCTCTCCCCTCTCTCTCTCCGTTTTTCTTTCTTTTTTTTATTTTTCTTCTTTATTATTATCCTTTCCTTTCTTCCTTTTTTTTTTTTGATGACACAATGTGTGCAAATACATGCAAAGTACGTTGAGAAATACGAGAGAGCGAGAGCGAGAGCGAGAGCGAGCGAGGACTTTGCCAATGACTGAATAACGAATTATGTATATCAAGATAAGACGAGGTGAGAACTCAACGGAATAGATCGTTGATTGTTTTCTCTTATCCGAGATTAGAATGATGTTGTTTTCCCTGATTATTATTGTAAGATCCTTGAGATCATTGAGGACGCGGCGAAATTATTTTTTTTTCAGGCGGTCCTTATTATCTACGCACGTATATTTCATCAAAATGGTAATTTTAATCCTAACGATCGATATACTTGTGATTTACGAGAAATGATGATTCCTTTCTTTTCTTTTTTCTTTTTCCTCTTTTTCTCCCTTTTATTTATTTTTTTTTTCTCTGTTTGCTCGTTCGTTCGTTTTAAAAAGTCGAAAGTATCATAAGTAGGATATGTATAAGACAGCATTTAGGGTAATGTTCCATGCGCTTGAAATACAGATCGGATAAATTATATACGTAACGTAGCTTATATACTCGCTTTCAAATATGATCGTCCTTTACATGTTTCTCGAATAATACTTAATTATCGATCATTCTCTCTAGCTTCTCCCTTATTCCGAAACTCGTTAAAAAAAGTTGACAAAAAATGCCGTTTGCCCAATACGGTTTTCGATGTTTTTCTTAGATCGATTTGAGAAGGTTTATTGATGTCAACAAATGTATGTGTTTGTATATGTATATATCGTGATCCATGTCATACATATACATATATTTGTTTACATGATATGAATTGGATCGGTCCTCAGAGTATATTCTGTGCGAACGACGATGACGACCGCTATTGAAAGTTCAATATTTTCGGAATACTTGGAGATGAATTTAAGATAAGAAATGACAAAATTACGTCCATTAATTAGGCTTTGTGAATTAGAAAAAAAAGCAAGCAAGCAAACAAACAAATAAATAAACATTCGCTTTTCGAACGCCGCGTTTCAAAGATCGCTCGTGAAAATAATTCTTTTATTTTTTTGTTTTTTATCTTTTATTTTTCTTTCATTCTCATTATCATTATCATTATCATTATCATTTCATTCTTTGAAAATTTATTAAAATGGAATAGTAGTGCAACATATATAGCATATATGCATATAAATATATTTATATATGTGTGTGTGTATGTATATATGTATGTATGTATGTATGTATTAAAAATAATTCTACGCGTAACATTACATAAATTTTTATACGTTAGATAGTCTATTTTTTTCCTTGGATGATTTCTTCTTTTTTAAATTCCTTTTTATTCTTTTTCTTTTTCTTTTCATTTCATAAATTCATTCATTCATTATTATTATTATTATTATTATTATTATTATTATTATTATTATTATTATTATTATTATTATTATTATTATTATACACGTAACATTTATCGTAATTTAAATGATCCCGTGCCAATCGATAATGAGCAAAAGAAGTTGCTGCAACCGGAGACGAATGTTTAATCACGAGATGAATTAATTTATTCAAACTTTCTACGAAATAACATGCGTTATTATAATCTTGCGTGAAGATCATTATCTCCTTTGTAAGGGAGAAAAAAACGAAAACAAAAGAAAGAAAGAGAAAAGAAATATTTATCGATATGCAAATGAAAATGAGTTCTAAGCTGTTGATTAAAAAAAAAGAAGAAAGGAAAAAAATGGTAAAACCGAAGATTGAATCGTGACGAGTCGTTTGTGCTGCTTTTCACCGATTACTATATACATACACTATATATTCTTATTATACATCGGGAAAATAAATATTCGATAGACAGATCGAATGTTAGTAATATATTAAATTGTGTAAAAGACACAGACATACAAACACAAAATACAAATACATACATACATACATACATACACACACATACATACACTTTATTAATAATTGTTTCATATTATATACTCGGAGCATCGCTATAGTTATCGATCGATCGAAAGCTTTGCATAATATATAATCCATATTACTATGTTTTAGTTTATATTTCGATTTTCGTTCTACGTTTTTAATATACAAATATATTTAGGCATTGTACTTGAAAATGAATAGTGCAGTTTGCGTGTTAAGGAAAAAGAAAAAAAAGAAAAACCCCAAGCGAAAAAAAAGGAAAAAAAAATCAAACGAGAAAAAAAAAATAAATAAATTCAATTCACACTAAGGAGCAAAATATGCAGATTGTTCAGTAACTTCATATATTTGACAAACACATAATTTTTATATTAAGTTATATATACATATAAACTTACACACGCGCGCGCGCGCGCGCGCACACACACACACACACACACACACGAACATAAACACTAACACACCTTGAAAAGACTTTTCTTGTTTTGATGAAGTATTTCGCAAATTTTATGGCTTTTAGTTTATTTATTCTTATATTGAAAAAAAAAAAGAGAAAAAAGAAAAGAAAAGAAAAAACCCTTACTTTTGTTATAACTGCATATTGCGTTGACAACGAATCATAACTATGTTTATTGAGTTTCCTTGGCTGCTTATGTGATATAATTAAACTTCTTATAGATACACACTTACATTTATCCTTATGGTCAAAGATATATAACGTGTATGTCTGTATGATATTCATACATTGTTTAATAACTCGCTTTAAACTCATACGAATAGAATATTATTTTAAGTTATAGTGGTATCCATTCTCATATACCATGTGTTTTATTTTTATTTTTATTCTTATTAAAGATGCTATTTATTTTATAGTTTTTAAGTCACCCTTAGGTAGGAAATAAGATATAAACATGTTGTGAACAACTTTTTGTGTATGGGAATTCGCCAAGCAAAATTTTAGCATTTCCACTCTAGCTTTTAGTATTAAATCAGAAAATAATGAAATTACACATTTAAGAGCTTTGAAAATTGTTTCTGTTCATCGAATAAATAAGATATTTAGTTGACAAAAAAAAGAAGTAATCAATTTCTTTGCCATATATTTGAATATTTGATATTTGATAGTTTATATCTTGTAAAATATTCATGTTAATTTATTTATAAACGTATTTCTAAAAGCAACAATTTGTACTCTTGCACCATATATGATTTTTCTCCAAAATATAAAAAAGAACATCTTTGGAGGTGCAAGAACGATCCTTTCGTATATGTGAAACCTATGCACTTACACGATAGAGATCCCCTTTTAACGTCATTGTAAATATGAGTTTAAAATATGTATTAAATTTAGAAATATAAAGTTTCCTGTCCCTCCCCAAAGAAGGTTGTATGAAAAATAAGACAAATAAAATGTATTATAGATTGTCGTAGTTATACATTGTTTGTCTTTAACATAAAACAAGGAGCAAAAAAACAAGTACCGAATGAATTTCTTTCAAACGATTTATTTTTTTCTTACATCTATGCATACATACATATATATGTGTATATATATATATATATATATTTTCTTTTTTCTTAAGATCTTTTCTATGACAAAAATATTTTACATCGAATTGGAGCGAATCAGAATGGGTTAATAGTCTTTGCAATATCTTTTTAATATATAAAAGTGCGATCTTCTTCATTAATCATTCCTGATCGTTAATTCCGATTAAGCCAATATAAATTATTGGGAGAAAAATATTTCTATCAACCAATGAAGTTCATAACGACGATATGAAGTATTATATGGGCAAATATAAAGTCGGCGAATCCTCTCTCCGGGCTTATTCCATAGAATTGACTTTTGTTTTGTGGATTAACTTGTAATCGAAGGCAAACTGCAAGAAAGGTTAGTTGCAATAATTTAATCTGATTAACGTGTGTGTGTGTATGTATATATACATATATAAAATCAATTTAATAATTAATGTTAACCATACCTCCTAATATGAAACAAGAGATACAAGATATGAAGCCACTTAGAAAACTATTGAATGGAAAAGTGCCAACAAGACAGCAATAGGCAAACTGTATGACACCCGTCAAAAATACATACAGTAAATAAGCATCAATAATTTTGAGTTTTTTCGGTGTAGTCTTCGTATACTCTTGAAAAAACTTTCGAATCACTGCGATTGCCGACATTTTTACGCTATTTTTCTTTACTTTTCTTTTTCTGTTGAAACAAAATATCCTTACAAATACAATAACCTCCCTCGCGTCTACGCGTGGCAGGAATCGGTGGCTTCTCTAATATCATCCAGATGGAGGCACTATCGTTTGCGCGGAAACATCGTGTCAAATTTTACGCGCTAAATTCAAACATTTAATACGAATTGATTTGTTTATTAGAAATCTCAATAGTATTTTTCAAACATATTTCATAAGGATATGATAATAAAATATGGTTGTATTTAATTTTTCAAAAAAACAAAAAACAAAAACTAAAATGATTAAAGATCATTTTATCGTTTGTCCTAAAATGTCTCGAAATACATAATATACGTAAAATATTTTGTTTTTAAGTGTCTTATACGCAACTTTTAATTTTCTAATTAAGTCGATGTTTTGTTCTTTTTTTCTTCCTTTTTGTGGCCTTTTTCTTTAATCAAAAGGAACAAAAAAATATCCGAACGACATGTTATATTAGTTCTATCGTTGTCCTTAGTTATCTTACTTTGTCATTTAACTTGGACGCACTTTTGTTCGAAGAATTATTGCGCAAAAGATGTTTCGGAGCTATTGTATCGTAAGCAGATATTATCTTTTTCTTAACAAATATTGGCACCGAAGTTACAATTTTATCTACATCCCTTTGGGACCCCAATTTTTCCACGTTAAATTTACAACGATTGAATGCATTTCGATTTACGGCGTTGGATTCTGAAGTATGCGGTCGAGTTCTATTTACCGAGGACGTTGACGAGATCGTGTTCGTGTCACTTTGATTTACCTGAAACAAAACATCATGGGAATGTTATATTTTAAGAGTTATAATAATGATTAATAAAAAAAAAAAAAGAAGAAAGAAATAAATAACAAAATTTATTGGATAATACCGATCCACATATACAAGTTGATGCGTGCACGTGCGCGTAAAAATATTTTAACGTTTCTTCGATACCAATAATAGAAATAATTGGATTATTATCAGTATAAAAAATATTTATAACGAGTTAATGCATAATTATAAAAAAGAAAAAGAAAAGAACAATACCGACGATATTAAATAAATAATTACGGAATGCGTCGAACGTCTTTGTTGTCGAATTGTTTCTCTCTTCTCACGTATTTCAGACCATCTCTTGACGGGATTATGATGTACCACGTCGGATTGAGGACAACTGGAAGATGCTTGAGAAAAAGAAATTCTCGAAGAGGTAGGCAATAAACGGATATTCGTTTGACGGACGGCCAATCTGCTCGTTTGCTTCTGTTCATTACTGTGAGATGGGAAAGTGGGTGGTGGAAGGGGGATAAGAGAGAGAGAGTGAGAGAGAGAGAGAGAGAGAGAGAAGGATAGAAATAAAGAGAGGAGGGAGATGAAAGGATGGCGGGAGGGTGGGAGGGAGGGGAAAATCGTATAAAGGTTTCTTTTTATCCCTTATATTAGTATATCATTCGATCGATCATTGATTGGTCTCACCACCATTTACCTTTTGTCGGAGTGTTTGCTGTGCATTTGTAACGCGTGTTCGACGAATTCATTCTTCTTAAAAGCTTGCGGTTGCTGTGCGTTCGGCAATGGTAAAAATGCGTTTTTGCAAACGTTACAGGACGTATTCGTATATTTCTGTAGCTTCATAGAATTTTTAACATCACCGAACGACACGCTCTTGCTGTCCCAACATTTCTTGTTCTCTTTGAACGGAGTTACTGTAGAAACATATCCGGTCGATTTCTCCTCGGACTTTGCATAAGGCGAATATCTCGATGGCGTTTTGTAGGTCGTCGTTGTCTCGCCAGTCGCTGCGTTTCTATTTGTGAAATAAAATAATTATATTATCGCGAGAACGTCAATGCAATTTTATTCTCGTATATTTTATATCATTATTTTCTCCTGTCTCCTTCTCCTCCTCTTCTTCTTCTTCTTCTTTTTTTGTCTTTTTTTTTTTCGTTTCTTTTTGTTTTTTCTTTACCTCGTCGACGTGGTCGCCGAATACGATTGTTTAACGTACTGCGAGGGTATGTATCTGAGCAATGAGAGTGATCCTGTGTGACGTGCGTACATAGCAGCGGCTTGACGTGCCTTGTGCGATCTAAACGGTAAGGAAAATTTTTCTATAATCGCTTTATCGATCAAATTAAAAAGTTAACCGCTAAATCTTCGGCGATTGTGTCGAATGAAGGGGACGGGGGAAGTTCAGACGATTAAGAATGAGTAAATAACAAAAATAATGAGAGACGGCAACTTCCGTCTCTCGTGTCTCATAAAGAAAAAAAAAAAAAAGAAAAAAGAACGAGAAAGGATTTACGTTAAGTGTCTTTCCAACGAAATTTCTTTTCTTTTCTTTTTGTTTTTACAGCGATTGAAACTTTTATAGCGAGGAGATTAAAAAAAAAAAAAAGAAGAAGAAGAAGAAAACAGAAAAAAAGGGAAGAAAAAGAGGAGAAAAATAAAATAAAAGAAAAAAAAGGAAAGAGGAAGGATAAATCGATGGACCGACGTCCTCGCGACAACGTAGGCGGATTAACGGTCCACCGACGAAGAGAAATAAATGCAATTTAAAGTTTACGGTGAATGGTTTCATTCCTTACGACTCTCGTACTTGATATTATACATGCCGCCTATTTCGCCGTACTTTCGTCGAATAATTTCCATCTCGATCGTGTTCCGATCCAGGTGAGTCATCTTGGATATCTCAGCGATTATCTAGAACAGTGGAAATTCATAGACCATGCGTCATTATGTTTTACATATGTGTGCATATGCGTGTGCATGTGCGTGTGCGCGTGTCATTTTATTTATTTTATTATACGATCGAAGTATTAAAATGTAGATATTATATATTTCAAAAATCATATTTACATGTATTCCGAAAGTTATTGGAATATATGTATAATTACTATTAATCGTAGTAAATTTATTTCCATTCGTGTTCGATCCGATCCGATCCGATCCGATTTGATCCGATTTAATCCGATTTAATTTGAACCGAGTCGCGAACATCGGTTCTATCCTGTCTGCGATGAATAGAAGGTCTTGTCTTACCGAATTTTTTGTATATATATATATATATATTTTTTTTCTTATCTCGTTTCGCTCTTTCTCGAAATATTATTAATTTACGAACGTCTCTTTGGTTCTCGAGATAAAAATTTCAATTCAGCGTAGTAGCAAAATGTAATTTTTTTTTCCTCGTATGACCAGTACGTTGTACGTTCTAATACGAGAAATAAGAAAAGAAGATAAAAGAATAAAAATAAAAAAATAAAAAGGAAAGATCGTCGTCGTTCTCGTCGGAAGTGAAAAACGCTCGTCGAAGCAGCGTAAAAACGACGTTAACAGTTCAGATATAATAAATATTAATTTATCGTGCAAGAGAGATTTGAAATATATTAGATCACTATCGTTTTCGTAAAAATTATCGTAAAATAAAGAAACGGAAGAAATGGATTACCGTCTTTTGATCGTTCACGTCCAAATCAGCCTCACTTGTAATTCTTGATAAATTCCTAAGCTTGCACACGATCCAAGGATGATGGCAAAGTTCCTGGATCGTAATCCTTTTATGCGGAACGGGCGTGAGCAATCTGTTAATCAGATTCTTGCAATCATTCGACATCCTCGACATGTTTTTCATTTGCAGGGCCGTTAAACCCCGGTTTATTTGAGCCATTAACCTTCGCCGACGTTCCTCCGATGACGTTTGTTCGTCGCAAGGACTTAAAAAGGGCAGCCGACCGGTCATCATTCCGTATAAGACAACGCCACTGCTCGATATTCGATTCGAAATCTTATTATTTGTAGTCATTAACATACAAATGAACAATATTAACTCTTTCCTCGAATCTGATTTACTTTTAAACATTTTCCATTAGAATTTCGTTTCCTTTTTTTTTTTTTGTTTGTTTGCCTCTAACACCCTTACAATGAATCTTCAAGTATGTAACTTTGTAGATTTTTATATCGAGAGTACGTGATCGTTTTTATAAACGAGCGACACAAAGAGAAATAATTTCCTTTAGGCATTTTAGATATATCGTGATTCTGGTGCGCCTGAAAGTCAGGCAATACTTCATACTGCACGTCGATAATTGTATCTACGTGGGGATCTCCCGGTCGATAAGATAGTCGTTCGTGTCTTTTTATCATCATAATTTGCAATAGCTCCTTGCATGATAAGTTGCATATTACAGGAGGTACGAGTATGAAGCGGTTGCCTATAGTCAGGCGCAAAATTTAATATAATACTTCATGTTTTTAAACGATCCTAATGTAAAATCTTTTAAAGACGAATTTTAACAAATTACAAACTATAATCAATATTTAATAGTTTATATCTGAATGGATTTCAATGTGTAAGATTTTCATTTCTTTTACAATAATAATGACGTTGAATGAATGACGTCACGTTTATTTGAGAAAAGTTAATTTATCTATTTCATTGAGAATATTTCCTTACAGACTCCAAAGATCGACCTCGGGTCCGTATTTTTTACCGACGACGAAAAGTTCAGGTGCTGCGTATTCGGGCGAGCCACAATGGGTTTTCAAAGGATCCTCGCTATCATAGATATTACTCAATCCAAAATCTATCCAAAACAAAAAGATAATTATTTTCACACAAAGAGATTCCTTGTTTCGACGATCAATTAAATTATTGATTTTCTTATTATTATTCGCTCACCAACTATCTTGATCTGATCTTTCCGCGTATCCTGCAGCATTATGTTTTCCATCTTTAAATCACTGAAAATAAAATTGATCGAGTAAAGGATCATTTTATTTCTTATAAAATTGTTCGAATGTAATCGTTATCATTGTTATTTATGTAAAATAAAACTTTTAAGATAAAACGTACAATATACGTTGATTTAGATACATATATCGAATCCTATATCGTGCATTAGAAAACTGCTTTACCGACAATTATTCTGCGTCTCCTTTTATAATTCGAAGTATATTAATTTATTTCGTTATTTAATATATTAACTAAATAATATAGTATAAAATATAACATTATACTCTCTTTCTCTCTTTCGCTAATTTTAAAAATAAGCAACTTTTCAAAATATGTCATTATTATTTTCTCTCGATATAATTAAAATAAATTTAATATACTCAAAATCAATATTTAAATAGTAAACAATTAAAAATTATTAAAAACAAATATTCAAGGTATATATATATATAATAGGTATATATATATAATATAAATAAAGAAATATTATAATTGATTATAAATAAATAAATAAATATATATATATATATAAATATAGTCATTATTATTTTATTATCTCTCATTAATGATAAATAAAAGATATTCGACACACTAGATATATGTATATAAATATATATATTTATATAAATATATATATTTATATATATATATTTATATAACTAACATATTAAACGCATAGAGATCAACAATCTTTCGGTTCGTAAACCTCACGGCCCTGATCTTAGAGCACCGGCCTTTATTTGCTCGTTTATACGGTCACTCCGTGATGCGTTCGAAGACCTTGCACGGCAAGTCGCAATGGAGGATGAAAAGAAAGGATATAAATCGAAGAGTACGATGTGATATCAAGCATGGCCTCGGGTGTTTATTCGATCCGGCAAAAATAAGACGCAACGAATTCTTCCGAGGAAAATGATCAAGCTGGGATCGCGTTAAATGGAATCGTTAAACTCTTTTCGTTTCCAGGCGCGAGGGGAATGCAGTTTTCGTTAGCGATTTAACGATTTAAAATGAGAGATCGATTGAAAGAGGAGCTGTCAACGAGTGTAACGACTCGACTGGTTTTCGAGTGTGTTCAAAGTCGTCTTCGTTGTCGTCGTTGTGGTCATCGTCGTCGTCGTTCGTATCAAAGACCCCCAAGAAAAAGCAAGAAAGAGAGAAAGAGAAAGAGAGAGAGAGAGAGAGAGAGAGAGAGAGACCTTGAAACGCATCATTAAAATCGCATTCGCCGAGACCGAAGCACCGAGCAACGCACAACACTTTGGGCTCTCGCTAATAAGTAATAAAAGAGGATGTTCTCGCGTAGAACACGTGCCCCCTCCGCCATGCTGCTGCTGCTGCCGCTGCTGTTGCCGCCGACGCCGCAGCACTCCCCTCCCCTACCTTACCGTCCACTCCCCCCTACGCCTGCCACCCATCCACCCCCGGGCCCCGGCAAATATCTTTCGAGATTCGATAGTGTCGGTTGTTGCCTTGTGGACCACATTTCTTTTTACACCCACACGATTATACTCTTCAAATGAGAAAACCAAAGAGAGAGAGAGAGAGAGAGAGAGAGAGAAGAAAAGAAATGGAAAGGAACGAGAAAGAAAAAAGTCATCCCCCCCCCCTTTCGTCGCCACGTAGGTATCACTTTTTCTAAGTGTTATTCTAATTGCATCAATCCATTCCTCGAATAATAAATATTCATCAACGCAATGGTCTTAGGAAAATTGATTACTACTACCAAGTAAAGAAGAAGAAGAAGAAGAAGTAGAAGAAGAAAAGGATGAGAAAGATAAGAGAAAAAGGAAAAGGAAAGTTTTATTGGTGTAACGATCGATCGATCGAGAACTATATATCGATCTATCGATATAGGTAAAAGAAGAGGACGTGGAAGAGTTTGTTCTTGAGAGGGCGAAAGCGAGACTCCCAGGCCAATGGTGGGACTCTCGAACGATGCACTCTTCTGCATCCTTGGCGGCAGGATAATAGTTGAAACGACCCTGAAACCGAGGCCACGGTTGTTCGTTGGCCTGGACGATTATATTTCTTTTCCAGCTTCGAACTTCTCTCTTTCTCTTTCTTTCTCTCTCTTTCTTTCTCTTTCTCTCTCTTTTTCTCTCTCATAGTATGGGAACAACGTACCAGGTTAGCCGCGACACGAGAGTTTAAAGGCACGCGTGCGCCTAGCAGACTTTTTGATACATAATATTACGCGTTCGTGTTGGATTATAACGATTGTTATCGTCTAAACCGTTCGACCGCCTACTCTTCTTATATACTACATGTAAGTATATATATATACTTCTTTTATTTTCTCTTTCTCTCTTTCTCTCTTACTCTTTCACTCTCTCACTTACTTTTTCCCTTTAACTTATATACATACATATATATATATATATATATATATATATATATATATATATATAATATTATATTTATATTATATATAATATAATATATATATTATATACATATATTATACTTATATACATATATATATATATATATATATATATATATATAATATAAAAATTTGATAATATATATATTTTTATTACCTAGTCTTATCATATATATTTATATATATCTTATTATATATAATAAAATTATTATTTTCTACCACTTTCCTTCCATTCTTCTTTATTTTTCACTTTATTCTCCCTCATTCGTCTATCTGTTTCTATTCTTCATATAATATATGTAATAATATAATTATCTATTTTCCTCGAACTTATTCTCTCCCTTTCTCTTTTCTATTTTATCTCTCTCCTTTTTCTCCCTATATATTAAATATTTTAATGAAATCACAATTACATTCTATCTTGTTTTTCTTTCCTCTCCCTCTCTCTCTTTCTCTCTCTCTCTCTTTCTCTCTCTCTCTTTCCCCGTTCTTTTTAATTTGGCGTAAACGCCACGAATGAACAGAATTAGTCGATATAGATCGATCGATTTATTTTTACGTGTACTTTCTTTTTGTTCTCTTTTTCTTGTCGTTATTGTTATTATTGTTGTAACTTTTATTCCATCCCACCTTGATATAATAAATTCACTCTATTTATATATATATATATATATAAACTCACACATATCTAACGCAATCTGTTCAATTTCGTTCTATTCGTAGTACTCTCTTTCTTTTTCTTTTTCGTTTTTTTATTTTCTTTTTTTGTCAAAACTCTCTCGTCAGTCGTTTTCGTTAATTAATCGATCCTCACGCTGAAAAAGTCTTTTCTCCGTTAGTTTTGTTCGACGATCGACCGATATCTTAATTAGTATTCTCTCTCTCTCTCTCTCTCTCACTCTATCTCTCTCTCTTTTTCTTTCTCTCATTCTCTATTCCTCTAGGATCATAAATATACATGAGGGTGGTTCGTTACGTAAATCGATTTCGGGATAGAACGTCGATCGTATTTGCTTTCGCATTACAGTAACTTTCTAATAGCCGATCCTGGTAAAAAGCCATTCGTTTCGAACGAGTCTAAGAAAAATGACAAAGAAGATTGGTGGAAAAATGAAGGATCGTGGAATTAACGAAGGATCGTGAATTTTTACACGATTTATGTACGAACGACGGAATTTAAAAAGGACCAGCTTTTTCCCCGTTCCCGAGAAAAAAACGCATCTCATTTTATCTTCCGAGTCTAAACCCAGTGGAACGATTTCAACGCGGCTTCGTCAGATGGAGCCACTTTACTTATTTTAAAATTGCATTTAAATCGAAGGAGCCGCTCGTTCCTATATCCAGATATTATCAACGTTAACTAATTATATTTACACGTTTCTCCTTTTAACTCGGTTTAATTCGTTTTTTCTGTTTTTTTTTTTTTATTTCTTTTTTTCTATTTCTGTTCTTTATATATACATATATATACAACTTTGACGTACTTAATAACGCGAAGCCGCTTTCGACTCCTAAGGATTAAAAAAAGATACACAGATATTCACAGAATATAGCAAGAAAATATTTATATGTATATATATATATATATATATATATATATATATATATATATATATATATAAAGAAATGTAGTACTTTGCATATTCAATTATTTCAACCAAAACGATCATACCATCGAAAAATCATCAATTTTCGTCTGCTGATAATATTTGAAATTCGATTAAAAGTGTGATGTATAAAAAGTAAAAAAGAAAGTAAAAGAAAAAAAATCTAACGAAATAAAAAAAAAGAAACGGACATATAAATATCTTTTCCGACAATAATTATTGTTTCGAATCATTAATTTCTATTTAACGACGGAATCCTCATTCTTTCTAAGAGGTGAAGTCCTATTTACGTTAACCGTACCTTGTTGAACATACTAATGAAAATTAATAAATACATTCATATTTCTCTCTCTCTCTCTCTCTCTCTTTCCACTTTTCTCTAGCTTCGTATCAGTCGCTATGCAGTACGTTCGTTTGCAAAGAGAAAAGATAGAAATATAGAGAAAAAGAGAGAAATAGAGAGAAATAGAGAGGAGATAAAAAGAAAGAGAAAGAGATAGAGATAGAAATAAAACGAGATAGATAGATTAATAGATAGATAGACAGATAGATAGATAGATAGGTAGAGAGAGACAAACAGAGAGAGAGAG
>OU426868.1:4381301-4383801 GCA_911387685.1 Dolichovespula media
TGAACGTTCGCACTGATATTTACTCTGTCTCTCCATCCCTTTTTCTTCTCTCTCTCTCTCTCTCTCTCTCTGTCTCTCTTATCCTTCCTCATTCGCGAATACCGCTAGAATTATCACCAGGGAGGTGGTTTAATTTCCAAATGCGTTTGCGGTCGCGCGTCGCTGCACACCCCGCACGTAATTTCTACACCGCAAAGACAGAGTATGCGTATATGTGTGCATACGCGTTTATGTGTGTCATTGTATGTGTGTTTGTGTGTGAGAAAGAGAGAGAATTCACCTCATCGTCTCTCTCGCCGTCGTGGGTGGTGAGGCGAGAAGTAGTTCGCTATTCTCCCGCGATAATAACCTTTGAACTGTTATACCGGACGTCTTTATAATCAGCTGTTAAGCACGTATCATTATAATTAAATGATTATTTCAATAGTTACTCCATTTCTTTTTTAAATTATCATATGTCATTACTTGGTTCAGTTAATACTATTAATATCTTTGCGATCGTAACTTCTCTCATTTTCGTTTAAAAACATACGATTTAATTAAAAATGACAAATTAATTAATTCCACGTAAATATATTTGCAACGATTAACGTATAACGTTTGCCCGAAAGAAAAATGTATAGATATATCTAGGTTTTCAAAATATGTTGAAAAATGTTTTAATCGTATGATTCATTCGCAATGAATGAATATGTATATTTATTCGTCCGTTGTGTATATCTCGATGTTTATACAGTGAGTAATAAGAAATTGTTGTATTATTGTAAATTTTTTAATATTAATTAATCCTAATTATTTCTTTGTTTAATCAAAACATATCATCAGACATATTAGTTATTTAAAATACGCGGAATTATTGTTTCATAACGTTTCTATAGTGTAATACGGTCATTAAAAAATCGTTTAAAAGGATAAAAGCGTAAAAGGGAATAAATAAATCAACGTTATGCTTTATAATTCGTTCATATCTTCTAAATCTTCACATTGTCCAGCTAGTACAAATTTTTTCATATCGTTCGAAAATAAAACAAAAAAAAAAAAAGATAAGATACCTAAACGATAAAAAATTATAATGCGAAATATAACAATTAAAAATAATTATAAACGACGAAGAAATAAATACACTGAGGTATTTTAAAATCGTAATATGTTACAACAAAGTTGAATTACGATTACACGATAAACGAATTTCGAATAATAAAATCGAGAAGAGAAAGATCTTGATCGGATCTAATCCTAGGTTATGATTTAATATCTTCTGTATCTTACGATTATTTAGAAGTCGAATCGAGTCTTCCGTTAATACAGCCTTGCGAAATTATGCGAGTTAACGAAGCATTATTTTTCGAACAGGTGAAAAAGAAACCCGACTCGATCTCAGAACGAATTTGCCTCGAGCTCGCGGTCTCAGACGTATAGATTATTATATAGATTATATAGCAGATCATCCTGATACAAATGCATATAGGTATATACGTATATAAAATATATTATATATATATATATATATATATATATATATATATATTATATAGATAGATAGATCGTTATACGTGATAAAAATTTAATGCGTATATGGACAGAGTTCGTAGGCTATAATTTTCCACTTAGGTCAAGTTAGGTACGAGTTACGGACACCCATAGACGCACATACATATATGCAAGCATACACACACACTACACCACACACTACACCACACACTACACCACACACACACACACACACACACACACACACACACACACACACACACACACCACACGCACGTACACGCACAGGCAAACAGAGAGAGAGAGAGAGAGAGAGATAGTAAGATAGTTGACCACCTTTGCCGAAGAAACCGAACGAGATTTTCATCGTGGCGAATAGACCCTTATCGAAAATTCAAATCGACCGGAGTAGTTAGTAATTTTAAAAGTAGCGTGACCGATAGAGCTACGATGTCGGTGTAAATAAATAAATTAAAAAAAAAGGAAACAAGGAAAGAAAAAATGAAAAAAAAGAAAGAAATAAGTAGAATGGGGGTGGGGGATGGTAAGGGAGGAAGGGAGGGCGGAAGTCGGCCATTCGAAACGCTTTCGAAGGGCACGTGCGACAGGATTTCGCGTTAAGCGAGTTTTCTTTCTCTCTTTCTCTCTCTCTCTCTCTCTCTCTCTCACACTCTCTCTCTTTCTCTCTCTTTCTCTTGGGCTTTTCTCTTAAGGCTCCTTCTCGTTGGCCTTGAGAAGGTACTCGACCACTTATGATAATCCCTAGCGGGCGGTTTGTCGGTCACGCGAAAGGTGTACCGTGACGCGTGCGGTGCATCGATAAAGACTACTCCTCGAATTCTCGCGCGTTCAAGATCGGACGATAGAGCGTGTTTATATTTTTTAATCGTTTCGATGCAACAAGTAATGCAGAACGAAACGAAAGAATTACTGCGATACAAGAAAGAACATTTGTATACTCGGAAATATTGTTCAGAAGAGGTATCTTGAATGTCATCTATATAATAAT
>OU426868.1:4388801-4413801 GCA_911387685.1 Dolichovespula media
TCTTTTATTTTTTCTTCATTTTTTTTTCTGTTCTGGCTGACCCCTTACTCCCTCACTCCCTTCGTCCACTCACCCCCCCCATCCCCTCACCCCGAGACCGTCGCCATTGCTCGAAGTAAGGACAGTTTAAACGAATACTGGAGGAATAAAACGAAGATGGTTATAATGATCGATTGGATGAGTTCAATCCTCTTACGGAGGCACGATACTTTATCTTTATCCAATATGAACGTTTGTATCTCTCAAGGTCGTCGAGACAGTGATATCGACCTACGAAAAGTTCGTTAACTTTGTTCAATCAAGTCCGCCTTGGACTTTTCGTAGATAAACGTTGACGAGGTATCGGACATATTTTCGAAATACGTAGAACGCGACTCACGGCTTTTATAAAAAGATCGATCGGTTTAGATGGATTTATTTTTCCAAAGGAAATACTCTTCGTGCGATTACTTAAACGATAATTTGTTAATTGACAGGTAATTAATTTGTTTGCGTTTTCCTCTTTTTCTTTCTTTCTTTTTTTTTTGTTTTTAACGCACCCGAAACGCATCCGAAAATATTAGATCTGTACGATTTATTCGTCGATCATTTAAATAGAGATCCGATATTACGAAGTTAATCGGGTTATAATATTTTATTTTAATTAGGATTAATATATATATATATATATATATATATATATATATATATATATATATATATTGTATCATGGGAAGAAAGATAAGATGACAAGAAAGTTCGAGAGACGTCGAGTAGAAACGACATAAATTTGGTTACAACAGCTGACTCTTCTAATACCACTTTTTTTTATCATCATCCACAGTACACATTGTCATACTTCGTTATACATAATATATATATATATATATATATATATAAATTCTAATTAGGACACTCATTAGAACGAAAATGTTATAAGAAATTATAGATCCTTTCAAAGAATCGATTGTAATCGATGATAACCATCGAAACACCGCGTAGAAACGATGTATGTAAGTTTTGTTACAACAACTGACTACTAATAACACGAGGTGGCACTTTTTTCATATTCATAATACAATTTGTTATAATCTAAATTCCAATTAGGACACTCGTTAGAACAAAGAGTTTCTTTTTTGTTTAAAAAAAAAGGCCAACAAAATCAATCGCAAATGACAACAATCGAGAAAACCGATTAGAAACAACGTAAGTTTGCTTACAACGATTGACTCCTGATATTAGAATGTAACTATATTTTCTCTATTTTTATACTCGGTGAGTAAATCTCGTTATAATTCATATTCTAATCAGTGAAATTCAACGGATATAAAAATATTTTAAGAAATTTCAATACTTTTCTTTTTTCTTTTTTCCAAGTAGCGATCGTAGATGACGACAATCGAGAGACACCCGGTAGAAAAAGTAAGTAATCGATGGCTATAACGGTCGACTTTTATATTCGTAATAGACCTTGTTAAAATTTATATTCGGATTGAAACGTACGTTGGAATAAAAAAAAGAAAAAAAAAAGAAGAAAAAGAAAGAAAAAAAAAACGTTTCAAGAGACGTGGTAAAGATTTTTGAAATAGATCGATCTTATATAAATAACGTATGTAGATGGATCGGGACACCGCGTAGACGTTGAAGAAACGATATAAAGCACGAGCTAGAACAGCTGACTTCTATACCACCACGTGGCTCTTTTTATATTCATGGATAGATAGGTCCGTGTATCCACGACATTATCGTTCCGAAGATACGCGTGGCCTATAATTTCTAAAATAACGAATAGAGCTCTCTATTCGTTCACCTATAACGTCGTCGTCGTCGTCGTCGTCGTCGTCGTCGTCGAATCGTCGATCGTCGTAGTTCTGTATTTCACTGATACCTATGCCATGCAATATGACACGAACTTCTAACTAAATTACCGAGTTGAGTTCAGCCGAGTTGGGTTAGAATCGAACGGTGCACGAGCCATTTTCTATTCTTTATTATGTTCGTTCACCTGTCGAGCGATATATAAGCGTGCGTGCGTGTGTTGTGTGTGTGTGTGTGTGTGTGTGTGTGTAGTTGCTTAGGTATAAGAATTTTTTTTCCAATTAATTTATTTCCCCTCGTTCGATTACGTTAGATCGAATCTTCTATCTAGCAAGAAAGAAGTATAGAAGTAGAGAAGTAGAGGTGGAAGAGAAGAAAAAGGCGAATCAGGATTCTTAAATATCATCGCGTTGGATTTAAAAGGAAAAAAAAAAAAAAAAGAAGGAAAGAAAGAACGACGCATCGTTAACGATTTTATATCATGGAATTTCTATTTCAATGTTTATAGAAACCGCCACCTCCTACTGTCTTTATACTTCTCGTTTAATAGATCGTATCTAAACTCGCACGAGAAAGCGCGATCTACTCTAACGTTTTCTGTCTATCGTCGAACTTGTTGTTCGGTTAATGTTTCGAAAGCATTGAATGAGAGAGAAAGAAATATATATATATATATATATATATATATATATATATATATATATATATTTATAAGCAGCACAGAATCGTACGAAACTATGAGGCGTTTCATTAATTATTATATCGAAGTAAATAACTTTAAATAGGAAAAAAGAACATTTAAACTCTCTCTCTCTCTTTCATATTTTCAAAGCAAATAAAACGAATTCTAATCACTGTCAAGAATGATTTCTTTTTTCTAAATAATCCCGATAATACAATACGTGTCTGTATACATACGTACATACAGGACGACAAAGCGTTCCGTTTTTCGAATCAAGGAAATTCCCACCTAACTACGATTTTCATCGCAATAAGAATAAAAGATACTTGAATAATAATGATTCCATGTTATATGTTAATCAGAGAGGAAAAAAAAGAAAAAAATAAAAAAGTACTTTTCTTTTATGCCGTTCGTCTTAGCTAACGTTAAGATCGCTAAACCGAACCGAAATATGTATGTGTGTACATATGTGGATCGTAAGAAAAAACTTGCGTGTCGGTTAAAAAGCGTAACCGATAAATCCACGAAGACGTGTAGGAACCGTCTTTACAGCCTTAAGATCGCGCCTCTAACAGTATATTTTATCATATTTTAAGATACCAAAAGTCATATTTCAACGGTTAGAACCCCCTCCCTCCCGCCCTCACCTTTTATCAACCAATCCACCCCACCCTCCTACCCCCCAACGTCTGTTTATTTTAATTCGAAATAATCTTAGGGAACACTTACATGAGAAATAAAGGAATAAGGAACTCGTTTGAGATGAGTTGCGTAGGTGTGCGTCAACACGAACGAGCTTTACCTAGTTTCCTTTTCTTCTCATTATATTATTTTTCTTATTTCTTTCCCCCACCTTCTCTCTCTTTCTCTATCTCTTTCTCTATCTCTTTCTCTCTCTCTTTTTCTTTCGTGTCGAACGAGATGCAGCGAGCATCGCAAGCGAGCAAGCAGGCGAACGAGTGAGAGAGAGAGAGAGAGCGAGAGAGAGAGAGAGAGAGAGAGAGAGAGAGAAGGAAACACTTTGCCGTAGGTAATTATCTCGAAGAGAATTCGCAATTAACCGGATGATTTAATTTATCGACGTCAGGGTCACTCCTCTCTTGGTGAAAAGTAGAAGGTTGTTGGCTGTTGTCGGTGTTGTCGGTGTGTTGTCGGGCCTTACTTCCTATCGCTTTTAATTTATTAATCAAAACCTGTTCCCGACACCTTCCATTCAACTCCGATACTCGATAATTGATAATAAATCCAAGAGACGCGCTTTACCCTCTCATTCAACACCACCAGTCTTATACATACATACATATATAAATATATATATACACACACACACACACACACATATTTGTACATTTTTCTTATTTTCTTTCTTTTTTCTTCTTCTTTTTCGTTTTCTTTTTCCTTTTTTTTTTCTCTTTTCTTGTTCTTTTTTTCTTCACGTACTACTACTACTACTATTAATACTACTACTACTACTACTATTACTGCTATCTATGATCTCTCATTACATTTTATTATAGTATATTATTTGTCTAATAAAAACAAGAAAACACGTGAAAGGAAAAAAGGAAAAGAACGTACATTTCCATTTATCGTTATATTTCTAATCTTCTTTTCCCTTTTCTTTTTCTCTTTCCTCTTTTTCTCTTCGCGAATTATTACCCTTATTACTACTACTACTATTACTACTACTACTTTTACTACTACCACTGCTATCTATGATCTCTCTTCGCATTTTATTATTATATATTATTTGTCGAATAAGAACAAGAAAAAACGTAAAAAAAGGAAAAAAATAAATAAATAAAAAGAACGTACATTTCCGTTCATTGTTATATCTCCAATTCTCTATCTCTTTTTCCTTTTTTACTGTTTTCTTCTCTCTTTTCCCTCTCTCTCTCTCTCTCTCTCTTTTTTTCTATTTTGTTTGTTTATCCGACGAATTTTTTTTTTTCCGTGGAGCCAGGGGCCGGGGTACGCGGGCAGGCAGGGTTGTTTTCAATTAACTTTATATCGTGAGAATTTGCATCGCGGTATTCCCTCCCAAACCAGCCTCATAGCGTTGGACTAAATGACGGAAATTAAAGGGGTGGCTTGTCCAAAAAAAAAAGAAAAAATAGAACAAAAAAAGAAAAAAAGGAAACGAAAAGAAAAAACAACGGAAATAGACAAAAGAAAGAAAAAAAAAAATATAGAGAGAAAAAGAAGAAAAAGGACTAGTGAAAAAAAAAGAATAAAAAAATCACTTTGTTTACTTTACCGTCAGGAACGGCGTTTCACGCATCGTCAAAGGGTTTATATAAACCGACCGGAGGGAATTCGACGCGTACGAGAGAGCGACGTTAAATTTATTTCATTTCTCCCTCTCTCTCTCTTCGTTACGTTCGTTCATACGAGAGATAGAGAGAGAGAGAGAGAGAGAGGGAGAGAGAGAGAGAGAAAAATGGTAGAGAAGGCATCGTTCGATCGGAACTCGGTGTTTTTTCGTGCGCGTGACCGGACCCGCAGCATCCGTAATTCGATTTTCCCTGTGCGCAGATTTTCGAACGACGAGCGCTAATTGAATCCTGCGCGTCGTCTATCGAATGTCACGTGATTTTCGCGCTACGATACGTGCTAAACATTGGACCCAACATGTTTCCCGAGTCAACGATAGTTTACTATTTTTTTATCTTTTTTTTTATCCACTCAGTATATACATACATACATACATACATATACATATATATATATAAAATATATATATATATATATATATATATATATATATATAATATATTTTTATTCGGTAGATACATTTTACATACGTACGTTTGAATAATAATTAGTACATCATTGTGTATACGCATACATAACATACATACATATGCACATGTGCGCGAATTTGTGTGTGTGTGTGTGTGTTTGTGTGTGTCTGAGTGAGTGTTCGATTTAAATTTATCGTCGCTCATTAAAATTGAAAACATTTAAACGTTTTCAACCGCATTATCTGTATATTGTTTAAAATATCTTATCGCATTACAAATTTAATTATTTCATATTCCTTGATATCGTATAAACGTCAATTTTTAATGTGCAATCGTTTAACGTGATTGAAAATTATATTATTTATCGTTACTCAATATACATATACGGGTACTCCTGTATAATCTACGAATTCATTCGCGTTTACAAACTAGATTCGAAGATTTAACTGTTTCAACAATTTTTAAATATCGATATAAAATCTCGGACTATTATCGTTTGGAAAAATATTTAAAATTGTATAAAAATTTCACATTCCTAAACTATAAATTACAAGATATTGACCAAGAAATCGTAGTAGGAAACTTCACTTCGCTATATACGAATATCGGCTTACGTAATAAATCCCCTCTCTCTTTCTCTTTCGCTCTCTCTCTCTCTCTCTTTCTCTCTTTATCTCGTACTCGCTCGAAAAGGCACACAACTTTCTAAGCCGGTAACACCCACCGTACGCGCGACTTTAAAGTCTACGGCGCGAAATTAATATACGAGCTTTCCGTATGAGCAGGATACGGACGTTGTAGATTTCGTAACAACACGCAAGTATAATAACGTCGAGACTTCCGCGATATTCAAGTCCTACGGGAAGACTCTAAAAGCGGTTCGGTTTTCCGTCGAGTCGAATGAAATAGTAAAAAAAAAAAAAAAAAAAAAAAAAAGAAGACAAAAGGAAAGAAGAAAGTTTTCATTGGATTAGATAGTCTATCGTATTCGTTCATATAAAAAAGCGTATTAGTTACGTTTTGTCAAATTTCTCTCCCGTACGTAGAGAGAAAAGTGAGATGGGAGGAAAAAAAGGAAAGGAAGATGATAATAAGGAGAAAAAGGTGAAGAGGATGAACAGAGAGAGAGAAAGAGAGAGAGAGAGAGAGAGAGAGAGAGAGAGAGAGAGGGATGAGGAGGTAGGAGTGGTTGGCCAGGGAGTAGGTGTGCCTATCGATGCGGAAATATCGAAGTTGAGGGGAATATCAACGAGGAGATTTTGACGAAGATCCGCATCTTGGAAAGCTCGGTCCGCGGCACTTTTATCCGGGCGATAACTTTCGAACGTGCCTGGATGCTCTTCGTTCGGAGAGCATTTTTTTTCCTTCTTCTCTTTTTTCTTTCTCTCTCTCTCTCTCTCTCTCTCTCTCCCTCTCTTTTTTTTATGTATCATCTCAACCGAGCGTGCCGCTGTGAATCTTCGTGACATACGAAAGAACAACCGAATTTGCGAATTTTCTTTCTTCTCCTCTTTCATAATTTCTCTTCTTCGTCTTATTCTTCTTGTTTTCTTCTCTAGAATTTCCCTCCATTCGTCGTATTATGGATTTTGAACAAAAAAAAAAAAAAAACCACGGAAAAATGTGTTATACGTGTACGCTCACTTGCCAAATCGATTAAACATCCCGTAAAACCAAATGTGGAGAAACGTTATGAAACAATACAAATTGCTTCACAAAATCCCTTTTTAAAATATATAAATATATAATGAACACATCGTAGAATGGTTTATTGGTGCTGCTGGTTTTTCGTTTGTATTGGATTGTTACAACGATTTGCATTAGAGTTAATCAGATTGGCTTTTTGAAACAAATTATATTTTTATTCGATGGTCGAAACACAAAAAGAAAAATAAAAAAGAAATTTTGTCGTCTAATGGCATTAAATAAAAGAAAATCAGGGAAATTTATTATGAATATAAAAAGTGAGAAGTCCATCGAGCGCTTCGGCAATTAAATTTTTTAAATTCGAAAAATCGAGTCAATCGATTTGGCTCGTGAACGGCTCATATATATATATATATATTTTTTTTTTTTCATTTCAGAGAGACAAATGTATGATGGGCGAGTGTATGTTGGTGTGTGAATATAAAACGCGTGTTAACATTTTTCGTACGCGTGAAAGATGTATCCGGACGGGCGGTCGGGACAAGTTGGGTGTGCGCGCGCGCGCGCTCGCCCGGTCATCCGATCTCGGGACCAATTTTTTTCTGGCGCCAAGATGTCCGAGGATTCGCTAAGAAAAAAAAGAAAGAAAAAAAAGAGAACCGGATAGAGGCGAACGGTGAATTATGGTACATATGGGTCGGGTAGGGGAGAGACCCGCGGTGAAGTGCCATTAAATGTGACGTCGCATAATAACCGCATTAATATTGTAACGAGCGTCGATGTGCAACTCATGTATGTATCCTTTCTCTCTCTCTCTCAAACACTTGGCCCGGGTCCATCAGCATATATATATGTGTGTGTGTGTGTGTGTGTGTACACATATACATATTATCATCCATATATTTCTTTCTTTCTTTCTTTCTTAGTTTTCTACGTTCCCTCTGCTCTTTTTCTCTCCCTACTATTCTTCCTGATTTAGATGCGGGATGCAAAAGCGTCGATGACCTCGGATCATTCACCCTTGTGAAGGTTGGGTTAAGGTGTGGGGTGGGACGGGATGGTGTAGGGAGAGATCGGGTGAGGTCCTCAGATTTCGTGGCCTCGACGATGGACGATGCTCGAGGAATAAGGAAATGAGAGTGAGAGCGAGAGAGAGAGAGAGAGAGAGAGAGAGAGAGAGAGAGGAGGATTTTGAAAAATATCGCATCGTATATGCAAACGACCAAAGAAGAAAGGCCATTCACGCTTTTCGTAAGGGACATCCGTGAATGTCCATTCCCGTCATTTTCAGAAACTCGTGATACCCCTAAGGTAGTACCCAATAGTAGATATATAGGGGATGATCGAAGTACCTTAAGGTTGACGATGATGCCACTGACGAGTACCGATTCGTATATATCAAGGACCGACCCTTCTTAGTGCTAAAGCGAAATCTCACGAATCTACGAAGAATGAATTTTTCACCCTTTATACCGATTCCTTTACCATACTCTTCTCCTTTTTTTCCCTTCTCTTTTCTTTTCCTTTTTTTTTTTTCTTTTTTTTTCCATCCCACGCTTCACTTTTTCCCGATCGAACCAGCACCACCGATATAAAGATTTCCGTGCTTGGAAATGTACGAAGGATTTGCCTGTTGCTAGATTTATCTTCCAAATATGCGAGAAGATTCACTAGAAAGAGAGAGAGAGAGAGAGAGAAAGATATATATATATATATATATATATATAGAGAGAGAGAGAGAGAGAGAGATAGAGTGTATGTACAAGCGTGTGTAACTGAGATAGAAGATACAAAAAAGTAAATGTGTATTGGCCAATGCGAGAGTGAGAGAGAGAGAGAGAGAGAGAGCGAGAGAGAGAGAGAGAGAGAAAGTTGAAGATGAGAGAAGATACATCACGGTATGGCGGAGGGTTGCTCGAAACCCTGAGGTCGAACCCGTCGAATATTTATGGCGACCGTGTGGCTCCTATTTTTATTTAGTACGAGAAACCATGCGCTTTCAGGAGAAGATTTAAAAAATGTACTCGCGTTATTTTGTTTTATCTCTCGTCATCCCACCCTTGCCTCTTCTCTCTCTCTCTCTCTCTCTCTTCTTTGTCTCTCTCTTTCTCTCTCTTTCTTTATCTATCTCATTCTTCCACCCATTCACCTTTCTCTTTATCATATAATGGAAAGAACAAACAAAAAAAAAAAAGAAAAACTAAAAACCAAATAAAAAGATAGGCTTGTTTTAAGAATCCACGTATCGTGTCGATCCTATCGTCGAATATTACTCCTTCACACTCGTCGTCGATAATGATCCATTGTCATCAATGATTCTACTTACGCGTTAATTAAATGAAAGAAAGAGCGAGAGAGAATGAGAGAGAGAGAGAGAGAGAGAGAGAGAGAGAGAGAGAAAGAGAGAAAGAGAAACGCGATACGCTTAACGCCGATAATATTTCTTCCATCCATCCCAAGGTTTTCGTTTTAATTCACCCAATCGTTTATACTTTAAGCGCCCTATCGATGCTTCCTGCCGATGCATTCGCCGCCATTGCTGCCCATTCCCGTGGCCGGCGCGTTCCGCCGCCACGGACGGAAATTAATTTTAAGGCCGATTTCACAATAATCCGTCGGCCGCGCCACTCCCTTTTACCACCCCTTCCCCTCCGCCCATCCCACGCCGCCCACCCTCGCCCTCTTACTCGCCTTCACCCTCGCCACCCCTCCCCCTCCTCATCCCTCTATAGCCTCCACCATCGCCGTCTAACTCCAATGACTCTTCCGCGTACCGTTATCCCACCCACCCACCCCGACATCAAACCCCCCTATACCACCCATCCCCCATCGACAATTGTGTCGCTCGCGGGAGTAAAAGAGAAACGCTTATGTTCCGTTTCTCTCCTCGTTTCTCCTTATATTCGTAGCTACGTAGTAGGCTTCTGTACGTGGACCTTCACCCCGCTACCCCCCTCTTCTCTCCCACACATCCCCCCTCCCATTATCCGCGTACCCTCTTACCCTTCTGCCTTCAGCACTCACCACTCCCCTCCCCGACATTGTTCAGACATAATGCATCATTATTGCGGCTTACCGATCGCTGCTATTCGTCCTTCGCTACGTAGAGAGAGAGAGAGAGAGAGAGAGCATTAAGGAACAGATTACCGAACTTCTATGGACTCTGGGTTAGTTAAGGGGAACATTTTTCAGGAACTCTCGGGGGTTGAATCTCTCTCTCTCTCTCTTTCTCTCTCTTTTTTTCTTTCTATTTCTCTCTCTCTCTCTCTCTCTCTCGTTTATTCGTTCCCATGCGACCAGAGAAAAGTATCGTTAAGCTCGCGGATAGTTTAACGATATATACGTGCTGTACTTAGAACCCTCCCCATCCTAAGCTTACCCCTCCCTGCTATATCTTCTTTCCTTTTCTCTCTCTCTCTCTCTCTCTCTTTCTTTTTCCTCCTTCAATCTCTTCACCGTACACCCCCATTCCCACCTCACCTCTCCTTACCCGTTTAGCATCACTTTCCACGAATACGTTCGAAAGCGGTGAATTTAATTAAACGAATCGGTTCTTGGACGATTAACCTTTGGAATCTCGCTTATGCTATCACCGTTTTGATTGTGATTCTTCTTCTTATTTCTATTTCTGTTCTTCTTCTTCCTCTTCTTCTTCTTCTTCTTATATGTCTGTTTCTTTTTCTTTTTCTTCTTCCTTTTAGGTATCGCCATATTATAATGCAAAACAGGAGAGAGACGATATTGATTTGAAATCTCTCTCTCTCTCTCTCTCTTCGAGATTTCCTCGCAAATTATCAAGGAAATATTACGCGACTCGTTCGCGATTGCTCCGCTAGTCTCTTTTTCTCTCTCTCTCTCTCTCTCTCTCTCTCTCTCTCTCTATATCTATCTCTTTTTCTTTTTCCTTTTTTCTTTATGTTCAATCGATAAATCGATTAGTTCGAGAATTAAAAGTTGTCAAATCGAACTTTATACGGAGATAATTATCCATCGTCTTCGCCTTAGTTATTTTCTATCACTTTTTCTCTTTTCTAACAAGACAGCGACGGTAGAGGGATGCGAGAGGTAAGGAGTGGATACATTCTCGTTGTTACAAATAAAAGGAACGTTCGGAAGAAGATGTTTCTCTTATTTCTTTCATTTTCTTTCTTTCTTTCTTTCTTTCTTTTCCTTCCTTAACGAAAAGGAAAAAAGTCCGCGCTTTTCTGGCTATGATCGTAGATCCTATTTTTTTGTGTGTTGTTGTTTTTTTTCCTCCTTTTCTTTTCGGGAATTCGTTGCTCACTTTTACTCGCAATACGATGATAGGTTCTTCTTTCCTTCCTTTCTTCCTTCCTTCTTTTTTCTTCTTTTTTCTTTCTTTCTTTTTCTTTTTTATTTTCTTTTTTCTATTCCCGTAGGGTCAGAAGGAAAGAGAGACGCGGGGTAGACGCGGAGAATCGAGAGGGTGCCCATTAAAAGTTCCTAAGGGTCAATTTCCAGTCAAATACACTCGAACGCAATGTTGCCTCGGTGGAGCTCGGTGGTCGGTTTCGGACCGCGAAATCGATATTAAAGCCGAACGTATCCGCAAAAGGATAGGGACACGATTATATCGATATCGTAAGGGCTACGTAGTCTAACTCAAAGAGGATTGGCTAGTTTGACTATCGATTCTAAGAACGTCGCGACAGTACGTTATATATCAAGGAAGAGGCACGATAAGTTTCTGAGATCGATCCTCGGATAGGACAAGTAGAATATATAGCTATAGGCCATTTATAGTATTGCTTTATGCCTATATATACATATACATTATATGCGTGGTGTGCGTGCGTGCGTGCATGGGTGTGTTCATGTATGTATGTACATGTGTATTATGTATACAAACTTTTTCAATTTTATTTATTTATCAATTGCATTGATCATAGTTATTGATTAACGTTTAGATATAATAAATTGGATGTATGTATTAACAACGTGTTCGTGTATTCGATTTGATATTTAAGTAACGTCCTCGAAACGTTCAACAGAATTTTCGTAATCGAAAAAAGAAATCTGATGACTTGATTATATCTTTCTTATAAGTCAACGTTTCACAAATATCACGTACAATTCGAAGATTTCTAGATCGTTTAATTATCATATCGTTAAGATTAGATTGTATACTGATAATATTATTATTGATATGTATACTTGTGAAAATTATTTTCGAACGAGATCTTCTTCGTTGTTCTCTTAACACGTAACATCAACTTGCACATTAGATCATATATCAATTTTATTATATTAATAACAGGCGATATTAATGCAACGTGAACTAACTATTCGTTACATTAATAGAACTTAAAGGACGTATCGTTGACGATCATCACCATCTTCTATACCGATTTAAATTCCATTTTAATGTTATTCAGAAACGTATCGATCGTAAAATAAGAAAAAGAAACAAATCACGAAATCAACAAAATTCATTCAGACAAAATAATAATGACAAAGTATATCACAAAACTGTTTCAATATTATTAAAAAAAAAAATTAAAAAGAAAAAACCGTATCGACCGAGAAAAGGAAGAAGAAAAAAACGAATTCAATGAAACAATATATCAATGCGACGCAAGGTTTATCAGGAACAAAAGGAAAAAGGGAACAAAAAAAGGAACGATTTCAATTTGCTAACTAGGACGATGCTGAAAGAAAAGAGATAGATAGATAGATAGATAGATAGATAGATAGAGAGAGAGAGAGAGAGAGAGAGAGAGAGAGAGAGAGAGAGAAAGTAGGAAAGGAAAAGGGGAAAAAAAGAAAGTCCCCCTTAAAAAAGAATGAGATGAAAAAAACTTCCGAACTGTATATTTATTTGATCTGATATCTATCGAGGATACAACAAAAATATAATGGATTAGACGCGGTCGGAACCTTGACATTTCACATTTCACGTATCACGTTAACGTTCTCTCTCGTCGAGTCGAATTCCGATCGACTTGAAGCGCGTACACGCGCGTATTGATTTCTGCGCGAGCAGAGAGCGAGAGAGAATGAGAGACAGGGGGAGAGAGAGAGAGAGAGAGAGAGAGAGAGAGAGAGAGAGAGAGAGAGAGAGAGAGGGAGGGAGAAAGAGAGAGAGAGAGAGAGAGAGAGGCAGAGAGAGAGAGAGAGATAGAGAGATAGAGAGAGAGAGAGCGAGCGAGAGAGAGGTAGAGAGAGGGGGGAGAGGGGGGAGAAGGAGAGAGAGTGAGTCCTCCTCGTGCGTCCGGAAACACGTGTAACGAGATGTTAGCCAGTGTGTACCCTCCTCGTTTCGGCGATAGGCTGGAGGAAGGAAGGCGACCGGGGCCGTTCCGCGCGTAGGGAAATTAACGCTCGTGGATGCTGCGGCTATGAAGAGAACGTGTGTGTAAGTGTATATGTATGTATGTGTTCGTGTGTGTTTGTATGAGAGAGAGAGAGAGAGAGAGAGAGAGGGGGAAAGGTTGTCGAGAGGTTGCGGAGCAGAAGGGGTGCGAAGCCTGCTCGATCGAGAGAGAGGGGGAGAGGTAGAGAGAGAGAGGGAGAATCAACCCCTCAGGTTCAACGTACACTAAAGGGAGAACGAGAGAGAGAGAGAGAGAGAGACCGATCCTAACACGTTCGACGCCATCACCAGACGCCAAACTCACCTTCCCCGTACGTCGAGACCAACGTTATTATCTTTTTTCCACTTATTTTTTTTTTCCTTTATCCTTTGCTTTTTTTTTCGTCCTTCTCTCGAAAACGTGGTAGATAGTAGTACATATATCTATCCATCCCTACCTATCTATATATCTATCTATCTATCTACCTATCTGTATGTGTGTATATATATCTATATATATATATATATATATATATATATATATATATATATATATACATATATATATATATATATATATTTCCCTCTATCTCTATTTTTCACACAGTGTTTTAACGGCGCAAGAAAAGGCGTGAACGTCTCGAGTGAAGAATAAGTTCTTACTTTTTCAATCCACCTTAACCTTTAGCGCTTTAAGGCACGATCGAATACTGCGACTGACAGAGATAAAAATCCGTTTGCTTTCGTTAAAGTGAAACACGTTACTAAAGAAACCTAAAAGAGAAAAAGAAAGAGAAAGAGAAAGAGAGAGAGAGAGGATAAGTGACAGAAGGGGAGGTGTATATCTAGTTAGTTGGTTAATCGATGTATTTCGAAAATTTTCGCGATTTTTTATCTTTCTGTGATACCTTCTTCGAGATAGATAGATAGATAGATAGATAGATAGATAGATAGATAGATAGATAGATAGAAAGAGAGAGAGAGAGAGAGAAATTTAATCCTTCACCCCCTTTTACTTTTCTATTTCAAAAAAGGAAAAGAAATCGAAAAAGAAAGAGAAATAGAAAATGAAAAAGAAAAACAAAGAGAATAAGAGAAATAAATAAAAACAAGAAAAGCATAGCTCGAAAGACGTAGATAATATTTCGTTTATTATCTATTATCTCTTTCAGATATCTCTCTTTTCTTTTTCTTCACAAGCGTGCGAGCTTTCTCTTTATTCGACCGACGAACGCGTCAGCGTTCACGTTTTGGTTTCGTCGGATGGAAATTATGGATCTCTTAAATGTTCCACGTATTTCGCTGTGTACTCGCTTCCCTCACCCGCCCCCTTCACCCTTCCCCACCCTACCAGTCTATGATCTACGACACGCGTGGGACAAAAGCGTTAGATTTACAAACGTTTCGGTCGTTTATATTCGTTTCTTCTTTATCAGTACCAACAATGTCTTCTTCTCTTTTCCTAAAATACATACATACATATGTACGTATATACATACGGGTGTGCAAACATAAATATATACATACATATGTGTGTGTGCGCGTGTGTATGTATGTAATAGCTGAGTCTTTGACACCTACGAGCGTCGATATATAAGGTGGAATCGTTGTGCTCGATCTATAGGACTTCGGTAAAAGAAAAAGAGAGAAAAAGAAAAAGAAAAGGAAAAAAAGACAAATAAACAAGAAAAAGAAAGAAAGTGCGAGAGTGGGTGCCCGGAAGAATAATAAATACGTCAAATGCTTTAAGCGACAATTCAGTATTCAACGTTCAATAGGCTATCGGCTGTTATAGTTACGAAATTTTCATTATTCAATTTCTAATAAATCGTTCCACTCTCTCTCTCTCTCTCTCTCTCTCTCTCTCTCTCTCTCTCTCTCTCTTTCTGTCTTTCTCTCTTTCTTTCTGTTTCTTCCTCTGCCTCTCTCTGTCTTTCTTTCTCTTTCTTGCATAAAAATTATGCAAACGTTTCTTTCAATAACACCAATTATAATGGATCGTTTAATTAAAATTGATACGTTTAAAATTAATAACGTTAAAATAAAATTGATACGTTTAAAATTGATACGTTTAAATTGTATCGATAAGTCTCCGATTGTATCGCTTAAACGTTAAGTTTCGATTCTATCTTATCTTTGAAAAAAGACCGTACATTGTAAGTTAAGTCAACGTAATTTGTGATTCATCTGATGAAATAAAAAAAAAAAAAAAAGGAAAAAGAAACAAAATTAAATACAAGTACCTACGAATAATAATTTATCTTAATAACGTGCAATAATAAATTCACAAATTTGAATACAACATATTCGTTTTAATAATAAACGATAAAAAGAAAAACGATTCCAAAGATCGGAAAGGTAGATATCTTTTAATTAATTCACGTTCCTTTATATTACATACACACACACACAAACACACACACACACACACACACTCAGACAGACACACAACATTATATACTCTTATCAGCGTTTAAACCTGAAAATGGATTTCTATTTTCTTTTTTGTATTGTATAATTATTTTTACTTAAAATATGTAAATGTGGGAGGGAGGGGGAAAACATAGAGGAAAAGAGAGAGAGAGAGAGAGAGAGAGAGAGAGAGAGAAAGAAAATTTCTATCGAGAGAGACAGAGTAAGAAAGAGAAAGCGAGAGATCGTTCAGCTTTAATAGAACTTACACTTGCGACCACTCGGTTACATTTCGTTGCGGATAGCTGCGCTATCTGTAATCTTACAAATTTAATGTCACTTCTTGTTTCCCCGCTTATAGCTCGCCCTCTTTCATTAAGTTCTCACGTGATTCTTAAGCGTTACCGTCTTCTCTAACCTCAGGCGATGTCAAAAGGGAAAAAAAGGAAAAGAAAGGAAAAAGAAGAACAAAGCGAAATAGAGAGAGAGAGAGAGAGAAAGAGATACAGTGACAGAAAAAGAAAATTTCTGTCGATCGATTAAAAAAAGAAAAAAAAAAACAACAAATTCTGTTCTTTCTATTCTGTTTTTTTTTTCTATTGTTTTACATTGTATAATCAATTACTATGTACATATTCGTCGACGCGAATAACGTCGAATAATTTCAGCCGATGTCAAAAGGAAAAAGAAGAAACAAGCGAAAGAGAGAGAGAGAGAGAGAGAGAGAGAGAGAGAGAGAGAGAGAGAGAGAGACAGAGACAGAGACAGAGACAGAGACAGAGATAGAAGAAGAAAATTTCTGTCGACCGATTGAAATAATAGAGAAAAACAAATTCTGTTTTTTCTATTCTTTTTTTTTTTTTTTATTGTTTTACATCGTATAATCATTCACTACGTAAATATTCGTCGACGCGTAAAACGTCGAATAATTTCGCACATTCGTGCATTCGTGCATTCGTTCGTTCGTGCATTCGTTCGTTCGTTCGTTCGTTCGTTCGTTCGTTCACGTAAATTCAATATGTCTCGCCGCAAGGCCAACAACGCATATGCTAAAAGGAATAAATTTTATATTTTGTTTGCCGAGACGCATTTCGATCGCGCACCCATCAATCGTGAAAATAGTCTAGAAAAAGAAGGAAGAAGAAAAAAAAAAAGAAGAGAAAAAAAAAAAGGAAAACCACGTAGCGATCAGCTGGTACAGTCGTTCATTCGTGCCAGTCAAATATCGATGGTTATGGGGCCCATAACTATAATGGAATCGATTATCTCCCCGTTCTCGAATCTCTCCCCCGTTCACCGATCGGTTTCGATTACGTCGACAGCTGCGAGAACTTTACTCCTCGTTCGTTAATACTTATTTTCGGAAAGAAAGCTGAAAGTTGATGGGATTCATTTTTTGGAGTGAGAGGTTGATGGTGATGATGATCATCGTCGGTGTCGTCGTCGTCGTCGTCGTCGTCGTCATCATAAAAATGATCTCTTATAGTCGAAAGATACAGAGAGAGAGAGAGGAGAGAGAGAGAGAGAGAGAGAGAGAGAGAGAGAGAGAGAGAGAGAGAGAGAGAGATGAAAGAAAAAGAAGAAAGAGAAAAAGGAATCGATAAGGAAAAAGTTTTCCAATCCAAAAAGAAAGATCTAAGAATATTATGATATTTATCAGTAGACCGAAAAGAAGTTCAAGTTTTGGCTATCTATGGCAACGACTAATGTGTCAAGGAATGGACGTTTTCTTATTGATATTGACATGATCTAATGGAAAATGTATGTTTCTATATAACTCTTGACCTATCAATCGATTAAAGAATAACCATGTATTATTTATGGAAAAGTATAACCAACGAAATATTTCTTTTTCATTTTTTTTTTTTTTCGTATTTATATTAATTTTCTTATTTTTCCTTTTTTCTTTCCCTTAACTCGTCGCTCAGAATAAAATGTATCTGAAATATGTTTTATTATATTTTTCTCTTGAAATAAACTCATATTTCGTTCCTATCGTGTTTCGATTGGTTCCTTAGAAAAAAAAAAAAAAAAAAAATAAATAAATAAATAAATCCAATAATTTTTCTTTTTCCTATTTTTTTCTTTTCATTACTTTCGAATGAATTCTATTAAAAATTTATTCTCACAGTAGTTTTGTTTCCTTAACTTGTCGCTTAGAAAGAAAATAAATCTCAAATATATTCCATTATACTATTGCTTTCGAATAAATTCATCAATATTTATTCTCGCGGTAATTCTGTTATTCGTTGCTTAACAAAAAATAACCGTGGACTCTAACTACATCCTTTCTTTCGAATAAATTCATTGAAATTTATTCTCGCAATATTTCTACTTGTAGTTTAGAAAGAAAAAAAAAAAAACAAATCGATCTTATACCTATATAATTTTTCTACCAAACGTATACTCTTCACCGTGTATACACACCTACTACTACTACTGCTACTACTATTACTATTATTACTACTACTACTACCACTACACATACACGCACACACACACAAACACAGGGTATCCACAAAGTATGGGTCCAAACTTATACACTACGCATTACCGTGATCAAATCGATGAAAATATTTCATATAAACTCATGTCCAAAAATGCTTCATTTAAAAGATATATGCTTTTGAAGGATACGTTATATATATTACATAAATTACATAAAAAAGAAAAATATTACACAAATTTCGTAATAAAATAAGCACGGGGATATTTCCAAACGATAAAACCTTCGTGGGTCATTAAAAAAATCTTTGAAAATTCACGAATATTTTTATCTCGATGTTCCATCGTACGATCATGCGAAACAACGCATTACGAAAAAGATATTCGCGTTCGGTCGTGATAGGAAAAAGGGGTGGGGGATATGAAGGGATGAGCAGAAAACGAGGGATGATTTTAGCGGAGCGCAGAGAGAGAGAGAGAGAGGTAGAGCGGCATAGCGAGAAGAAAGAAGAGTGCTCGCGATTCTAACATAGGAAAGCGGCGAAAGATGAAAGATATATCGCTGAAATTGGCTTGGGGCATTCCAACAGGGCGTTTACCCGGTTATGGAGGGTTATATCGTTTGTACGTTGTTATAGCGTTCGACTATAAACCTCGACGGACTTTTCGTGGCGCCGCGTTTACGTTACGGAATTTAAAACTCCTTTGGAACATCGCCATTCAAACGGTGGAAACGTGTTAAAACGTTTTCTACCATTCACACAGTTTCGTTTCTCTTTCTCTCTTTCTTTTTCATTCTCCCTTTTCCTTCGTCAAGCACGACGATAAAGAAAATCCCGAGTTTTTCCTTACAGGATAAGAATTTAAATATTAGATATAAATTTAAATATTCTCAAAAGTTATATATTCACGAAGAAGATATTCTTCCATACGTTTAGAATCGATCGACGGTTCGTTGCGTTTTCCGTGTCCGTTCGAAAGGAAAATCGAAATGGAAGAAGTCGGAGTAATAGTAGTAGTAGTAGTAGTAGTAGTAGTATTACCAGTAGTAGTAGTAGTAATAGTCGTCACGTGGTACCTTTGGCAGTCTATAAGATAATCGTTAACGTTTTCTACGTTAACGTCTTACGTTCCTTACCCCTCTGCCACCCTTTATTTACCCACTCGCGCCCGTACCTGTATCCGCACCCACTCTACTTCTCCTTCTTCTTACTCTTCTCCTTCTTCTTTTTCTTCTTCTTCTTCTTCTTTCCCTTTCTTATTCTCTGGAAGTAACAGGATACACGTAGTGGAGTCTCTATCGCAGGTAGCGTTCCGTGAAATCGTCTTTACAATATTCATCCGTAGACCTATGTTGTTCGACGCGTTCCTATCGTATCTCGATTTTCTACACGAGCCCCTACTTCCAACTACGGGTTTATTATTACGCGTAACGACGATAAAAGCGGCCGGTAATAGCGATGTATGTATATACAGAAGGGTAAAAGAAGACGGAAGGAAGAAGAGATAGATAGATAGATAGGTGGATGGATAGATAGATGGATAAAGGGAGACAGATACAGGGAGGAGTGGGAAAGAGGCAGAGAAAGAGAGAGAAATACAGACAGAGAGATGAACATCGCGGAAATACGTATTTTGTGTTTAAATGTGCCGTTTCGATTTCTTATCTTTCATAAAAACACGTCTACCGTATAACGATAAACTCGCTAAAAACACGTTCCCAAGGGATTCATAAATTTCAATGATATCAATCGACCGCCGACGGAGTTTCGAACATTTAATGATTCGTGTGAAATAATAATCTCTCTCTCTCTCTCTCTCTCTCTCTCTCTCTCTCTCTTGGTCTTTGTTTCTCTCTCTTTCTCTCTCTTTTTTAAATCTTGTCTCCCTCTCTCTCTCTCTCTCTCTCTCTCTCTCTGATGTCTCCACGACCGAAACAACTTTCTGTTTTTAAAAGTAAATACGAAAAGACGATAGCAATTGAGAAACGAGTTAATGTCAAAACCATGAAGAATCCTTCGTAGGTTTCTTTCAATCTTCGATAATTATTTGAATAAATTTATAAATTGTTATAATAATTACGATAATAATAACTATTATTATTCTTATCGATTTAATCCATAATTATTTTTTTTTATATATTGGTACATACATACAAGGGTTTCGCCATTTTCTGTTTTCTTTCGTTGTTTTTATCGGATTTTTCAAAACAATCTATAAATCCTTCTTTATATCATTTCATTCCATAATTATTATTATTATTAATAATTCCAAATAAAGCCTTGGACATACACACACACACACACACACATACACACACACATTTATTTATTATTATACGTTCAAAATAATACCTTACAAGTGGTACATCGTTATAATTCTATATCTATATTTCAACGGTTTCGATAAATTCAATCATTATACATTAACAACGCTATCTTTTTATATAAAAAGAGAGAAAGAGAAAGAGAGAGAGAGAGAAAAAGAGAGACAGAGAAAGCGAGACGAACGATATGTAGAAGGAAATCGATTTACTTCCTATCGTCGATATTCACATTCCCGTGGGATACGTTGATACTACTAAAATTTCGTTCGAGTTTATACAATGAGAAGTCAGAAATAGAGAGGAGGAAAGAGAGAAAGAGAGAGAGATAGACAGACGGAGAGACTAAAAGAGAAAGAGAGAGAGAGAGAGAGAAAGAGAGAGAGAGAGAGAGAGAGATAGAGAAGGAAGTTCGGAAAAGCGAAATCGCGTTATTCTCTGAGGGCCATATTCACCATCAATGTCGATGGCGTTCGCTCGAATTGATATTCCGCGTACGCGTTTAAACGTTCCGTACTAGCGCTGAGGACGATGGGAAAGTCATAGAATGTCGACGTAGCGAGCTTTTGTCGAGAAAAATAAAGTCCTCCTCTCTCTCTCTCTCTCTCTCTCTCTTTCTCTCTCTCTCTCTCTCTCTCTGTCTCTCTAGCAACGGTGCACCGTTTTCCACGAGGATGATGACGGCGACGACGACGACTACGACGACTACGACAGTGGTGGTGGTGGTGGTGGTGGTTTAGGTGGGATGGTGGTGGCGGTGGAGGCGGTGGAGATGGAGGTGGCGGAGGCGGGCGACGACGACGACGACGACGAGAACGAGTGTTTCCTCTTGTATGTAAATCTTACCGGATGGCGTCAGCACGTGCCACGATTATTAACGCACCGTCGACCTTCCAATCGATCGATAATCCTCGAACAATTCTTCGCTTATTTACAATCTCTCTCTCTCTCTCTCTCCCTGTCTGTCCGTCTGTCTCTTACTTACACAATCACAACGAATAAAAAAAATATTGTATCCTCGATGATCACATACGTACATACATATATATCACATAAACATTCATATATATATATATATATATATATATATATATATATATATATATATATATATACGTAGATAGATACATACGTATGTACTTTGACGTAGAAAATATTATTTTGAAGAATACGTCACGTGTATATTTCGATATATTTATGATATCACTAGGAGTGGCCGGGGTTACGATCGATGTACGTAGGGTTCGTTGTTGTTGCACGGAGAAAATGGAGTGATGAACGGGGAACGGGGCGGGGGAGGAGGAGTTAGAGGAACTGGAGGAACTGGAAAAACTGGAGGAGCTGGAGGAGCTGGTGGAGCTGGAGGAGCTGGAGGAGCTGGAGGAGCTGGAGGAGGAGCTGGAGGAGGAGGAGTACGGTGGTACGTAATATGTAGCTGGTGAAAACTTTAAACGGAAATCTTCAAATCGTCGATCCGACGAAATCCTTTCCTCCCGTCTCGACGTTCGCACGGTTCGTTCTGACTCGTAACGAAATGGAAAACGTCGTCGGCTCGTTTATCGTAGGAACGTTTTGAAATACATACATACATATATATATATATATATATATACACATACATGCGCGCGCACACACACACACACAAATATAAATCTATATATTTATATATATATTTATATAGGTTAAATAATAAATCTATATATATATATATATATATATATATATATAAATAAATATAAATATATATATATATATATATAAATAAATAAATATAAATCTATATATATATTTTCAACCGTATATAAAATATTGTACGTAACGTTGGTACTAGGGAAGAATAACGGAATGAAAATCCTTTTCGATTTACATTTCGTCCGATACGACGTTTGCATTTCGGGAAGAATAAAACGGTCCGTCGAAGCTGAAAACGTCTTTCGCATCGAGACGTCCGTCGAGACGCTCGTCGTCGTAGTCGTCGTCGTCGTCGTCGTCGTCGTCTTCGTCGTCGTATTCGTCGTAGTTCAGATAAACGCGGAATAGAGCGAGCATCCGCGGACGAATTACTTCGTTTCTTTCCTCTTGGATTTCCTCCTCGTTCAACGCACAGCTTCTCGACGAAAACATCTTTTCCGTATTTTTCCGCTTGGGAAAAACTAGAACGGTTCTCTACGTTCTTCTTTTCCGTAGAAAACGGAGGGGGGACAACTTCCCCATTTTACCCCACTCTACCCCAACCCTCCCCTATCGTCCAATCCTAGCCGTTTAAGGTGACTTTGTTATTTCGTTCGAAACCGTCGATATTTTAGCGATAACGCTGAAAGACCTTTCCGCGTTTGGGATTTCATTCTTTTTCTTTCATACTGTTTATTTTCAAGAAGTATATAAAAGTATCTCGTAAAATTCGTCAGATTTTTCTTAAAGTATTCCGTACAACTATACACACACACACACACACACATATTCTTATATAGAAGGATAGATAGATCCCTAGAAAAGGGACATAGTCGAAAAATTGTTGTATAGAACACTTTAAAGGAACAAATATATATATATATATATATATATATATATATATATATATATGCGTATGTATATATAATATCCACGACGACCGGCGCCATACTCAAACGTTTATTTCATTTTCTATGTTCGAATATGAAATTGTCTGTTTCATATATGTCTCCGTTCTATAATATAATCAAATATTTCCGTTCCTCGAAAATAAAAGCTTCGCGAATAGAATCTTGTTTCGTGGTATACTTATTAATTTTTTCGTTTCGAGATATATACATACATTTATACACACATATATAAATACGCTCCCACGGAGCGATCCTTTTTTCTTTATATCGAATTTTATGCAAAATAATTATATATTTATAAAAACTTAAGAGATAAACAAGATAATCAATAATTAAGTAATAAAAATATATATTTCACTTTAACTCGTTACTTTTAATATCACATATAATATACTCTTTACTTCACATTATTTTTACTGTATCGTTCATTTAACTGGACGATACATTATATCATTTACATTTATAATAACTTTACTATGTTATTTATTTTAACAATTATACATGTAATACATTCTTCTCGTTATCTCTTAAAATTCGATATATTCGATACATTGCGAATTTAAATAGATTTAAACGATTTCTATAGCAGAGAAATATATTTCCATATAATATAAAAATATATACACGAGATAATATAAAATTAATTATTACATCGAGATAAAATCAAGAAATTGATCCATAGATTTTCGTAAATATAAAAAAAGAAGGAAAAAAAAAAATAGAGAGAGAAAAACAAATAATTCTTTTCCATGAACGGTATCCGTTTCCCTACGAAATTAATAAACTTTTCGATATTGTTGTCAGTCATACAAAGAGAACCAAAACGATTGATTTCTCGTCGTTTAATTTCTCTACATTGGAAAATATCGTAATTCATCTAATTACTCGATAGAAAGGATTACAAAGATTATCGACGATCGACAGTCATTTTTGTCATCACAAAAAAAAAAAAAAGAAAATAGAAAAAGAATCGTAGCTCATCTTGGCTATAAGAGAACGGATCATTTGCAACCACCGGTCAGGACCGTCTCATTCGTAATGAACCCTGCACAAAGGAAGAGTCCAATTCTTTTTTCTTTTTCTGTTTTTTTTTCTTTTTTTTTTTTTTTTTTTTTCATTTCACGAGCTTTCTTCTCCATTGATTTCCGAAATGTCGCCGACGAAGACCACCGTCGTCTTTTCGTATTCTCGGTCTCCGCCGTCCCCTCTCATCTCCCCTCTCTCCACCCCTTCCTCCTCCTCCTCCTCCCTGCGAAACGCCCCTTCCCCTCATCCCGACAAAAAAGAAATTTTCTCGTGCGTTCGGCCACCCCTCGCGCACGCTTCGGAAAGCTCCACCTAACACCGAAGCGGTTCGGCTCTAATTGCGTTTCCCTTTTGGACCTAGAAGGGAGGACCTTCGTCGCTCCCTTCGTCCTTACGGTACAGTCATTCCTCTTTACCTTCGAACCAGAGCTCTTTTATATACAGGGTGATCCTTTTAAAAACTGCTACCGGGAGTTAATGTCGTTCGACAAAAAAAAAGAGGAGGAAGAAGACGAAGGAAAAGGAAAAAATAAGGACGAATGAAACAAAAAAAAAAAAAAGAAAAAGAAAAAGAATGAAAAAAGAAAGATAATAAGATCCAAGGGAACCGAGAAATATATTTTCCAACGGGAATGTATCTTCGAGGAGGACCCCGGGATTGAGAATTCGTTAAGGATCGAATTAATTATAAGTTTGAGGATATTACTTGAAAAAAAAAAAAAAATAAAAGGAAAAGAAACGAAAGGAAGAAGAAGGGAGAAAAAGAAAGAACGGAACGTCCAACTTCACGATTTCGATTATCCTCTCCCCTTTCCCCCCGTTCTACGTGGATACTGTTGTAGAAATTTTTTTAACCAAGGTAATGCGATTCTCCCGAAGAATAATTTTATTAATTACGGATGGATCTTAAATCGACATATTAACGCGTTTAATGAAGTTAATTTCGTTAAAAAGAAAAAACAGAAGAAAAGAAAGAAGAAAAAGAATGCTTTAGCGATAAATTATATCATGCTTTCAAATTTAATATTT
>OU426868.1:4418801-4421301 GCA_911387685.1 Dolichovespula media
ACGAGAAAATATCGCTCTCACTCTCTCCCCCCTCTCTCGTTCCTCCTCTCTCTCTCTCTCTCTCTCTCTCTCTCTCTCTCTCTCTCATTGTCCAAATCATACTTCGTGAAGAAGTTTTTTACGCGCACCTGGATCACCTAAAAAGGATACGTAAGACCCTTCATATACTTTTCAGAATCGTTTACACCTGCGAACCTCCGTTCATTTATTTCGATCGATATTTACTTATGATATTAAATTTATTTTTAACATTGATATGCGATTAATTCTGTAACATCATGACGGAGCTAAATGTTCGTGTAAAAATTGTATTTGAATGGAGTGAAAGGAATTAAAAAAAAACAAAAAAAAAGAGAGAAAAGAAAAGATAAAGATTAATTCCTTGAATGATTATATACTAACAGATATATTTAATATTAATGAACGATATCTATGTTACAGGTATACATATAGTATATTTTTGGAGGTCAGTTGGAATTTGATTAGTATTAATTTTAACGCGTTCGAGGTTATGAATGTGTCCGTGAGAACGATTGTTTTAAAAGAGTCTGAGGGTATAGACTATATTTTATGAAATAAAAAATATATATATATATATATATATATATATATATAATATTATATATAATAAAGTTATTAATTTATTCAATATTCAATTTTATATACATAAAATTATATTACGTATAATATATATATGTATGCATGTATATATATATATATATATATATATATATATATATATATATATATATATATATCCAGCGAACCTCTGTCATGCTCTGTAATAATTTTGACAACTCGATCTACGTTCTTTCCAAGAATTAAAGTTTCTCCTCTTGTTAGTCAGGATCAGTTCATAAAAGTTAGAGACTTTTATAAAGCAGTGAGATATCTTCAGATGGGAAGAAATAAAGAAAAAAAAAAGACGGAAAAGAACGAGAGAGAGAGAGAGAGAGAGAGAGAAAGAAAAAAGTACTTTGTACTTGCTACTATTTACCAAGAAGTTTCACTCCCTTCCCTATTCCCCACCACCCCCCACCCCTCATTAAAGGCAAGAAATACGAAAGAAACGTTGACAGTTATTCTCACACTTGTGGTCACAGGTTGGTTGTGCTTCGTTAAAATACACTTCGAGCAAGTACGACCGTAATATTCTTGTGAACGAGAAACGAGAATTCTCTGTAAGTTAATGAGTCATGAAAATTTCGAAGCAATCTCTTGTAACAGGAAGACTATGAAGATCCAAGTTTCCGACTTTATCTCTTATTATTATCTTCTCTGAAAAATTCCTTTCGAAAGAATTTCTAAGATAATTCTATTCGCATTCCTATTATATGCATTAACTATCTCGTTTTTTCTAATTATATATATATATATATACATTATATTTTCTTTTACCTATTTTTTAAATATAGACTACGATCGATGTATCGATCTATCTTACGGTTAAGAAGATGACGATGATTCATTTTTATTCGTACAGTCATAGTACCTTCAATTAACGAAGAATTAACGACGAAAAACGATGGAAATAATTTATATTAGAATTTCTGCGATTTCTTATCATTCGTTGTTTGTAGGGGGAAAGAAAAAAAAAAAGAAAAAATGAAGGGAATTCTATCGAAAATTACTTAAATTGATATTTAATAATTAATATTACATTTAGTAATTAATATTAACGAATTTTGCGTTTCGTGTAGTTGTGTGTACGAAAAGTGACTGTTTCAGTGACGTTTATTACTCCAGTTAAAATTGGATAATATAAAAGAAATTTTTCGAACAAATGATAAAAAAGAAATTTTAATAAAGTCGTTGTTCAATCAACGTTAAAATCATTGAAAGTAAATTTAATTTTATCGCGGTGCAATAAATTTCTTTTTTCTCTTATTGGACAATGCCATTGGGGCATGTTATTCATTCCTTTTTTTTTTGTATTAAAAACTTAATTAATCGTTGAGTGTAATTAGTTTTGTAACGTTTTAAGGAGAACCTTATTATTACGTCGCATATAAAATTTATTCAATATCTGTCCCGTCGTTTCTATTTATCAATTTGAAAACACATTTGCAGCATAAAATTTGCAAATATGCAACGTCGGATATTATAAAAATTATATAGAAACGATTACATAAATTATTTATTCGTCAAACTTTACGTGTAAGAAAAAGATTTCTTCCTACAATTTTCTTTTTCTTTTTACTGTATCTGTTTTTATTTAAGAAAGACGTCTGTATCAATGTTAGTTATTATTTAAGAAAGATACCGACATCAAAGTATTGACCATCAATATATTCATTTAATATTATTAGATCTAATATCATCTACATAAATCTTCGTAATGATCGTTATGAAAGAAAGAACGGAGAAATATTTTGATCAAATGTTTATCTTTCGTTATCGTGTGGCAATGTGAACCTTTATTTTGTTTTCATTTCTTCTGATGCCTCGTTCATTCTTTTTCCTTTTTTTTTTCTTTCTTCAATGTATCACGTGACTTTGA
>OU426868.1:4428801-4436301 GCA_911387685.1 Dolichovespula media
TTTTAGTCAACATTAATCGTCGGAAGGAAAACAAATTGTACGGGACTGTGCAATTACGACTATTAAGATAATTTTTTATTATAATTATCTCTCTCTCTCTCTCTCTCTCTCTTTCTATCTTTCTCTCTCTCTCTCTCTCCCTCTCTCTCTTTCTATCTTTCTCTCTCTCTCTCCCTCTCTCTTCCTCTATATATATATTTTTTTTTCTTTATTTTTTTCCTCGATGCACATTACATATACAACGTGTGATTATCTTCTTCGTTATTATTCGGACATAAACAATGACAAAGATTAATTCTTTCCTATTTTTAATTCTCAACATTTAATTTTCAATGATAATTAACACATCAAATACGTTCAGTTCATAATATCATACGATCATAATACAGAAAAATAATGTGTTTGTGTCTGCGTTCATAAGTACGCGATTTTTAATAAAAATTTGAAAAAGGAAAAAAATACGTTTTCTGTTCCTTTATATAATCAAGAATTAAGAATCGTAAAATAGAATTAGGTATACACACACACACACAAACATCGTAGACTAAAATAGATTAGATCTTTCAAATGTTTCCTCCATTTTCAACGACCTCAACGACAAAGGACATAAAAAGTTTAGGAATAGTTAATTTCAATCCATTCGGAAGTATAATATAATCAAGAAGATACGTATCCTCGAGTCCGCCCACTTTCTCGATACATTCGATAAAAAGTGATAAGAAGGATGCTGGGGAGGAATGAAATGTTGGCTTACGATACTCTTTCTCTCTCTCCCCGCCCTCTCTCTCCCCGCCCTCTCTCTCTCTCCCCGCCCTCTCACTCTTTCTCTCTTTCTCTCATTAGAAAGTCAATTTCACCGTACAGAGAGCGATCTCTTATTCCATTTGGCAAGTATATACTTCATACATTTTTCTATTTTGGCAAGTTTCACGAAGACGTTTTTTTTTCTTTTCTTCTTTTTTTTTTTTTTTCTTTTCGGCGTTCAGTCGAGAAAAGACGGCTCATCCTTCGCATATGTGCCGAGAAAGAGAAAAAGAGAAAGAGAGATAGAGAGATAGATAGATAGATGGAGAGAGAGAGAGAGAGAGAGAGAGAGAGAGAGAGAGAGAGAGGAACGATATTTTCTCCTACAGGATTCTGGGTACTTCAGTGAAGCTCGTACTCGCGTGCGTGCCATTTAAATCGAGCGGATAAAATTTATGGACAGAAATTGAATCGTATACGAGGGTCATATATCTTACGGTTTCGACATAATCCGATTAAACCCGCCGCGATCCCGATGAGAATGAAACACCCTTGCGTCATTGTGCCTTTATCGAAGAATACTGGTCATTATCGAATAACTTTTTAAAAGGGATCAACAAATATCTGTACTTTTATTGTTTTCGAGTCGTCAGGTCGAACGGATTTTGACAAATTATTTATAACCAATCATCTCAAATTTGTCAATTTTCAAGTGTGTCCGATCCCTTCTTTCTTCTTTTTTCTTCTTTTGTTACATCACCAGTGAAACATATCCAACGATAAAGGAGATTCAAAAAAAAAAAAAAAAGAAAGAAAAAAATTTATATACACGGATTATATCTGGATTCGTGCGTACATTATTGATGTATCTCTTTTTATAAGAAGAAAAAGAAAATGGAAATTATGTTACAATACATGTCATTTTGCAACACGTTGTTCATACGGTCGACGATAATCTACATAATAATATGATTTTATATTGTGCATTTTTGTAATTTACTTCTTTTCTTCTCCTTTTTGGTTCAATTACAAGTAAATTTATCTTAAGACGTTCGATATCCGTTTATGCATCATACACAGGTATATTTTTATTAAAATCCTTTTAATAAATTATATCGATTTTGTCTAAGAAAGAATATCATATATCGTGTCTATTGAATTGTATCTAACGACAAGTATCGTTACAAAGACATGAATATATATATATATAGGTTACGATCATTGAAAAATTATGTGAAACCATAAAGATAACATGAAACAAGTACGAATAGTTTGGTTGTACTTATCGAATAAAAAACTATAACTAAAAATATAACTACAATATGAAAGTCATAGATTTCAAGTGATAATTATGACGACCTAATGATAATTGCAGAAGTGTAATGCGTTTAGTGTCTTATTGTCCTTCCCTTTGCACCTTCTCCCACCCCCGACCACCTACCGCCACCACCTTTTTTTCCTTCTATATTTTTGTTGTTCTTTGTTTCTTTTTTAAACAATGATTATTTTGAAAATATTCGATTTCGTTTTCCAACAAAAAATTGCTCGAGACAAGAACGCAGGCGTTATTGTTTTCCCTACCTTTTATCAGAATGATCGATCGTGCCGTGCTCGTTCTTTCGGATAAAACAGACTCGACAATCTCGTTTGATGAATCGATTCGCAATATCGTAAACGGCATTAAGTCATACGATTGAAAATTGGGTCGTTTGTTGAACGACTAACGACAGAACTTTTGTGTAATAATAATAATAATAATAATAATAATAATAATAATAATAATAATAATAATAATAATAATGATGATGATGATGATGATGATGATAATGATAATTATGATGATGATGATGATAATGATAATTATGATGATGATGATGATGATAATAACAATAATAATGATACTTATCAATATTACCAACAAACGATATTAATACTTTACAAATTTCTTTTAAGTACGTTAAATGGGAATTCAACTTGAATTAGTGCGTACGTTTATCGTATAAAATTGTTAATAATAAAAATAAAAAATAAAAAAATATATATACTTTTTAATTTCTTTATATTATCGTTCATGCGTGTGCTTAAGTGAATACAGATCATTATCATCATCATCATCATCATCGTCATCGTCATCATAGTAATTGGATAATGAATATTTATCGTATCTCTTCTTTATATAAAACATTATTTATACTTTCTTCACTTCGTTTATTTTCCTTGTTTTCCTTTTTTCGTTAACTCGTTTAATATATATTTCCAAAACTCTAGTTTATGGTTGGGAGATATCGTTGCTGATCGATCCCAAATGAAACGACAAAGGACGAGAAAATGTGTATATCTTGCGTGCTTTATGCAGACACAGATGCTGCGAAGGATCCAGAAATGAATATCAAAGAAAAGAGAGAGAGAGAGAAAGAAAGAGAGAGAGAACTCCGAACGATTTGTATCTCTTATAATAAAGATTACGATACGTGAAAATGTGATAGATATTTATTTAGACGAAATCGAGAACTATAGATTTTATTCAATTTGGCAAAGGAAAAAAGTAAAGAAAAAGAGAAAATAGAAAAGAAAAAAAAGTTATACACGCATTCTATATTTTATCGTGTAACACGTGATATGTGTGTGTGTGTGTGTATTATATGTATATATATATATATATATATATATATATATATATATATATATATATATATATATACTTGTTTTGTTTTGTTTCGTATTCTTTTTCTTTCCTTTTTTTTTCATTTTTGTTATATCCCGTGGAATCGTTTGATCTTCCCTTCCTCTCATTTTCCTTGTTTTTCTCCAATTTCAACGTGTGTTACGTTCCATCGATAGACGCCTAAGGGCATAGAACGTCGACGAGATCTAATTAATTTTCGGAAACTGACCTCCCTGTCCAGAATCCTGTCGAGTTTGCGTTATATTACCCTCGGAATATTGAATTACCTATCTCGGCGAATAACATTGACGTTCGCATTCATCAGGAATTTCATTTGACGAATAATCCAACATTGAAGAGAATTTTTCTATAGACGTTGATCATTAATCTCTTTTTATCTCCTTCTCTATCTCTATTTCTATCTCTATCTCTATAATTTATTTTCTCTCTGAAAAAAAATTAATCGACAGATAACCAAGAGAAATGAAATTTTTCAAACGCTTTATAAGCATTAGAAAAGTTATACTCTGCTTGTGAAATAATCTTTGAAACATTTCATTTTTATTGAAGTATTATCGAGAAGTAATCTAAATATCGTCTATCTCGTAATGATTTCTTTTCTTTTTTTTTTTCTTTTGTCTAAACGCGTAAACGAACTTCGTTTTAATATACGTAGTACAGATTGCATGATATTCGAAAAATTTCCGTAAATAATAAATTGTATAATTGAAAATAAAAAATTATAATTCATATTTCTATATTTGTATGCCAAATGTATATATGTATTAAAGTATATGATAAACGTATTAATTTATATAAACAAAATTACAACATGATAACAATTATTAATCGATATTTCATTATGTGCGAACTATAATCTAAAACGAAAATAAATCAATAATGATACATTTATTATTTTAGATCCGTAATGTCAAAAATACATATAAAAAATAACAACAATAACAATAACAAGAATAACAATAATAATAATAATAATAATAATAATAATAATAATAATAATAACAATAACAATGATAAATTGCATGAACGTATTAATTTATAATTTAGAAAAAACTCGTTTGTAAATTGTAACCAGAATAATAAGTAATTCAGAATGATACGTATAATTCTGAATATATGTCATTATTAACAAAATATAATTATTTCTTTAATTGGATGATGAAAGAAAACATTTCTGTCAGATATAGAGGGAGTTACGTAGAGAAAAGCGAGCGTACGTAGATATGTAAAAATAAAAAAAAGGAAAAGAGGAAGAAAGAAATATATATATATATATATATATATATATATATATATATATATATATAAAAGGAGAAATAACCATACGGAGACTTTAATTCTCGCGTACGTATATACATATATACAAATATATGTACGTATATTAAAAAAAAAAAAAAAAAAAAAAAAATAACACACGCACGGACGAACACACATTAAAACGGGATGTACAGTGAGCTTAATTAGAAAGGTCCATTGTAAAAATGCACGTTATGAGCGAGGAGTTTGTACGAGCAGGCATCCGTAAGATGAGGCAAAGATGGGCCGGTAATGACACTTCGAATTCGTACTACGGGTTGACAAGCCCGATTCAACATAGAAGCGTTTTCACTGTCGTTATTAACCATGCTGCGTGTGTAGTACGCGCTTGCTTTTTTAATCTCTACTGCTTTGCACCCGATCTTTCTCATCCCCCTCCCATCTCCTCTCCTCTCTTATTCTCTCTCTCTCTCTCTCTCTCTCTCTCTCTCATTCATTCGCTCATTCGCTCGCTCTCTCACCTCATCCTCCTTCACCTTTTGACCCCTTCCGAATGAAAGAGCTCACGAGGCAGCTTTTTCTCTTTACTCTTTCCTTCCACTCACTCATTCTCTCTCTCTCTCTCTCTCTCTCTCACACACACTCTTTCTCTCTCTCCGTCTCTCTCTCTCTCTCTCTCACACACACTCTTTCTCTCTCTCCGTCTCTCTCTCTCTCTCTCTCTCTTTCTCTTTCACTATTGGACCCTCGACTTTCAGGGTAGCAGCAGATGTAGCTTCCCAGGGTAGTACGAGCAGGGGTTGTTACTCGTCGAAAGGGTTTCCATCGAAGTTCACGAGCAAGAGAGACAGAGAATGACAGAGAGAAAGATAGAGTGAGAGAAAGAGAGAGAAAGAGAGAGAGAAGGAAAGATTACGTATATGCTTATATTAGAGAAAGAGAAAGAGAGAAAGAGAGTGTGTATCTGCGTATATATGTGTCTGTGTTAGTAAGTGATAGAGAGATAGAGAACGTATACGTAAAAGAGAGAGTAAGTGAATGTGTAATGTAAAATAGAAAGGAACAGAGAGAGAGAGAGAGAGAGAGAGAGAGAGAGGGAAAAGGAGGCTTGGCACCCTTTGCACCCACAACGAGCAAGGGGTTGGAATATTCTTTTAATTACGGAGGTAATTTCCGCGAGGTTCGCTGCAGCGCGGTCAAACAATGCGCTTAGCCCTTATACGAGAGGAACGAACGAATTGCAAGCCCGGTTTGCGACAGCCGCGGCAGCGCCCATGGATAACGAACACCGCTCACGGTCTTTCGCCCTCTGAGCTCGCGATAAAAAGGCCTGTTTCTAAATCCCCCTCCTCTTACTTCCCTTCTGCTATTGCATCTCTCTCTCTCTCTCTCTCTCTTTCTCTTCTTCGGATTCTACTCGTGTGCAAAAATGCAGTAGCTAACGTGCCGCCACACCCGTTTCGACGTTCATTTCGTGTCGTCTTCGTCCTACGTGTAAAACTTTTAGAGGATAATCAGGATCACCTCTACTCGAAATAAATAACTTTCATATCCTTTTACCTTTCTTATCATGAAAATGAACGTAACCGATGATGCGAACGGTTCGTTCGTTTTCAATTTTTTTTCTGTTCTTCTTTCTTTCATTCTTTCTTTCTTTCCCTTCTCCAATCTTTTTCTTCTTTCTGGTTTTCTTTTCTTTCTTCATTCTGGTCTTTTTCCTTTTTCTTTTCCTTTTCTTTTTATTTCTTTGTTGTTGTTATTCTTCTTTTTTTTTTGATAAATCGCCGAGATAATCGTCGAGGTATTTGGAAGCGAAAAGTTTCTTAATCATTTCTCGAGCCCTTCTTATGGGATATTTGAAAGGGTCGCGTTACAGTGAGAATAATAATTCAATTATGAACCTTGATAAATTTATATCGGACATATTTCTTTATTTGCGAGTATATTCGCGTTATTATCGAAGATTTAGTTTATTGTAATTAAAAAAAAGTATCACATTATAGTGTTTGTGATATATTTATTATTTACTCTCTCTCCTTCTCTCTCTTTCTCTCTCTCTCTCTCTCTCTCCTTTTTATTATTATTATAAGGATAAACGCATTAGCATTTATTTATTATACGTATCAATCTCGATATATGTACATACGTATATACATACGTATAATGTGTCGATCGTTCTTTTAATCTAAATAAAGATATTCTATCCAATGATAAATTTATACGTAATATATTTATATCGTCAGAATGTTATGGAATAAGAATAATATAAATATACAATGACAAACATAAATTTTCCATTACACTCATATTGATTTTTTTCTTTTTATCCGACAAAAATAAATCTTTCGTGATCGACGAGCGAAAAATTGATTTTTTGTCGAGAAGAAGAATAAAATAAAAACCAAGAAAAAAACAAAACAATGGAAACGAAACACGAAACTTATCGAATCGAAATAAACACTATAAATGACTTTGTAGTAACTTCAAAGTTCAAAGAATCGATGGATTCGTCGACTTTAATTATACAGAATAATTTTGCATTAATTTTCTCTAATATAAACCTGTAATTCATGGTAAAATATACAGGATTAGATTTTAAGGTGGAATGTAATCATAGAAAGATAATAAAAGAAAAAAGAGAGAGAGAGAGAGACAGAAATGGATAGAGAGAAGAAGAGTTTTGCAAGTTGCTCGATCGATGCGACTAAAAAAAAAAAAAATATACAAAAAGAAAGAAAGAAAAGAGTGAAGGAAAGAAAAGAGGAAAAGAAAGAAAAAAAAAAAAGGTCGAAAAACTGTGCGTGAGAGGAGGT
>OU426868.1:4443801-4448801 GCA_911387685.1 Dolichovespula media
TATTCGAATCGTATAAAAGAAGGATAGTGATTATAATATAATAGTATATTACATTACTATTGTTGTAATATTAAGGAAATATTATAATATGGGTAATATATGTATATGGTTAGTATTGTTTAGTATGGTATAATAGGTATTACAAGGTATAGGGCGGATAATGTGTGTGTGTGTGTGTATTTGTATGGTATACTATATAACATGTTTATAGTTAATTATATCGCTTATTATATACGATAATATAATAATTATTTATATTACATTAGTGTATACTATATTGAATTTATATTTACATGATACAATTACGATATACTAAGAATATAATTATATTATTGTAATATAGTATTATAATTATATTTGTTTAATATAGTATAATTATAATATATTAAGCAATAGAAAAATATTGATTTTATGTAGACCATAACTTTTGTTTAGACACAATACGAACCTAAGCTTAAAAGGCTCAACGCACACAACAACAAAAAATATACATATACACATTTGAGTCGATTTATATCATACATGATGCACGCATATCGTAAACAAAAAAAAAAAAAGAAAACGAAATAAACGTTCAATTATAAAAATTGATTTACAAAAAGTATAACAAAAAAAAAGAACGATGTAAAATACAATAATGAATTGTGCAAAAATGTACTTTTATTAGAAAAAAAAAAAAAAGAAACCTTTCCGAAAAGGAAAAAGGAAAAGAAAACCCACGACATTTTCATGCGAACTAATTACCAGTACGCGCTCTTGCAGTCCTAAGTAAGAGTCAGTCCGTCGAAGAAATAAAAAAGGAAAAAACGCGCAAAATAAAATAAAATAAAACGCATTATGAAAATCGCGTAGCCAACTATGAATCGTGCGAAGGGAAAAGGAAAATAAAAAAAAAACACGAGAAAATATACCGCGTAAAAAAGAAATAATCCCCCTTCCCCCATTTCCCAAGGTGTATATTGAGTATGTAAATTTTTCAAGTTATATACGTGACGTATTCGAGAAGTTAATCTTCCAATGGGGACGCGCAAAAACGATTTGGGAAACGTGTTTCGTAGCGCTCGAAAAGCTCGTGTAATATGGGGAAAATCGTGGCTTCCGAGTGAGTGAGACAGAGAGACAAAGAGAGAGAGAGAGAGAGAGAGAGAGAGAGAGAGAGGAGAGAGAGAGAGACAAAGAGAGAGAAAGGAGAAAGAAGGAGAGACAAAGAGAGAGAAAGGAGAGAGAGAGAGAGAGAGAGAGAAAGAGAGAGAAATCCCTTCGAGAACGAACACGTTCTCGTACTTAATTATTTAAACGGGAGATAGAGCGACGTATATTAATTTTCCGCGCGGCTCGTCGTCCGCGAAACTCGTAAACGCGCTGTCTCAGCGTGACGCGCGAACCCGTCGCCGCTTCGTGTTACTCCGCTTAATTAAATTCGCAAAGCGTATGCCGGTCCGACGCGTACTATGCGATAAGCGCATTTGCTTGATTAAGAACTAAAGCGTGCTCGTACGGATAAAGGATGCAACGTTTCAAACTTTTTACTCTTACGTGCTGGATACCGATTAGCGGGATAAATGAACGTTTCTCGTGGCGACCTTATATACCACATATTATGGGTGAGGTAAAATTTATAAATAAAAATATCTCTTGTAAATATGTATATACGTGTGTGTGTGTGTGTGTGTGTGTGTGTGTTTGTTACGTATGGATTATGTTAAGATTTTTGTATTATTTATTTATTTGAATGAATATTTTATTCACTTGCGTAAGATTTAACGTTTGAAAATAATTTAGTTTCGTTTTTTTCCTTTTCGTTTCTTATTTCTTGCTTTTTCTTTTCTTTTTTGATAAATTTTTTCTAAAATATTATAACAATGCCTTTTTATCATACGCATATATTATCCTCATTTTTAATATTTACCTCATAATGATAATAGTTATTTTATGGAAGAATAATTTTAGTATCTATCTCTCTTGTAATAATAATATATATTTATCTTATATGATAATAATTTTCGTATTTATCTCCTTTATAATAATAATTACAATTATTATTATATTTTTCTTTATACACTTATAATAATAATAATAATAATAATAGCAAATTTATCACCATCGATACGAAACGAAAAGCATATTACATGATATTGTTGAATATATATATATATATATATATATATATATATATATATATATATTTATTTATTTATTTATTTATTTTATTGAAAACTCTGTTCTTTCTCTCTTCTGTCGAACATTATTAATCTTGGATCATTTGACAACATTTTTCAAACCTAGTATAAACACATTACGCGTTTGTAAATTTATTAGAAAAAGACAAAAATAAATATTATAAATACCCGCGTTTCCAATTATTATTGAAATCATTTTACGGGAAAAATCGAACGTATGATTCAATATCGTTTAAATTAAAAAAAAAAAAAAACAACAGCAAATAATTTCAAAACGTTGTCGTTTTCGAAAAACTTAATGGAATGAAAATTGTAGTGAGAGAATAGATTGAAATAAGATGCGTTTGGGAATTCGTATTCGTGTTTCCTGGGAAATTTCGGCAATAAGACGAAACACCTATTTTTATTTCTTTTTACTTTTTTTCTTTTTTTTTATAGGATGAAGGCTACCCTTGGGTTCTCGAATTTTTGGCCTGGAATTTTAGAAACTCTCGACTATTATATGTCTCTTCTCAATCGAGTCAGCATTTCCGGATAGGTTTTTACGACCATAAACTATCACATGCACGCGTCATAGGATCTCTCTTAGAAATACTGAATAAGGGTAAGAACGTTTTTTTCTTCCTTTTTTTTTCAGAAGGGATGATTTATCGCGTTCATAATTGAATCCGTTTGATGGTCTAAAATAGTTCGAGTTAGTATTTGCTGAGAATCTTTCCAAATTACATATCCCGAGTTACATAGTCATATTTACAGAGTGTCTTCCACAATTTGATTATTATATATATATATATATATATATATATATATATCTAGAGAGAGAGAGAGAGAGGTCCAATATATGGAGTTTTTACTTTTATCGAATCATGCGAAAATATCAAACGAAATTTTTTAAACGCAAATTTGCGAAGCTCTACGCAACGCACATGTTACTTTCTAAATCAATTTGTGTAAAAGATTCGAAAACTGAGACATATATCTTTCTTCGTCTATCACTTTGGTGTTTGATTAATTCAATATTGCAATCAATATCGTGTACAATGATCACGCGATGATATATAATATTTAAATTATTCCTAACACGAAGTTCTGAAATCTAACAATATTTTGTTTGCTCGTACGTAAAATGACATTAACAAAATGAAATTAAAAAAAAAGAACGAAAAAAATTAAAATATATAATTAACGTTGATTTTCGAACGTGAGTGTTTCTAATGGAAGTAAATACGCAAAATTTACGGGGAAATATTATCTGGATGTGTTCGAAACGTTTCCGACGATAATTCTTGTCGATCGATTAAAACGGGATCGGTGGGAGAAGAGTGGATGGATGGTTGGGGGGGAGGGAGGGACGTGGGTAAAAGAAAAAGGAATAAAAAAAAAAAAAAAAAAAGAGAAGTAAAAGCGGGGAGGGGGATAAAAAAAGCATCATCCTGTATAGAAAATAAATTTCCACGGGGTTCACTTTAATTCGTAGCAGGACCCATTCGCAAAAGAGTTTCTATTCTCGCACCTTTGGAGTGTCGAAAAATTGTCGAAAGCGGTCGTTTACGGTGCGAGTATTTCGTTGGTTCAACAACGAGACCCCGTCACGTCGACCCTCTTTATCGATGAAAAAAAGCTGCCATTCTCCATGGTGCACGAGGCCCCATTCACGAAAACTGATTTATCCGCTTTCACACGAGCGTCTCTTTTCTACTATATATGTATGCATGTATGTATGAATGTATGTATTTATGTATGTATGTATGTATGTATGTATGTATGTATGTATGTATGTATGTATGTATGTATGTATGTATGCACAGTACAACGTCTCTAACGTTCCATCCTGAACGAGGAGACGAAACCTTTTGTATTTTTCGAGCGGGTGGTCTCCTAAACGAGAGAAAAAGAGAGAGAGAGAGAGAGAGAGAGAGAGAGAGAGAGAGAGAGAGAGAGAGAGAGAGAGATAGAAGATTAGTATAATACAAACTCGCGAACATAATGCTGACGTGACTGTATTAGTCGTCATCGTCGCGTTACGAAAAGTGGGTCGTTTCGTGCAGGATCCTTACAGGATTTTCGTCCCTTTCCGTTTACTTTTTTTTTCCTTCTTTTTCTTCTTCCTCTTCTTCTTCTTCTTCTTCTTCTTCTTCTTCTTCTTCTTCTTCCTCCTCATCTTCTTCTAAAGACGAAAAAGATGGGGAGATGGTAAATAGGGGGGAAGAGATATGAGGTAAGAAAAGGGAAGTAAAAGGAAGAAGACCGAAGTAAATTTCCGGCTGGGTACTTCCACGAACTTTTCTTTCGTCTTTCGTGAAAAATTCGACGAAAAAAGGGAGGGAGAGAGAGAGAGAGAGAGAGAGAGAGAGAGAGAGAGAGAGAAGCAAAAAGAAAGAAGGGTGAAAGATAGAGAAAGGAGTGAGAGGGTGGAGTTCCTTCTTTTCGTCTTGTCTCGGTCTCGTTTCGATTCTTTTAAAATTTTTTCTTACTCGATTAATCTCTTCCCTTTCGAAATAGTAATTTATAAAAGACGTCTTCTTACACACCGGTAAATATTCACGTAATAACAATGTATTTACACACATATATATAAGATGGAAAACAAATGTACTAATATATATATGTCCGACATATACGTATTCATTCGATAAATTTTCTTGCGCATGAGACGTGCGAGAAAAAAAGAAAAAATCTTTCGGACAAATGTCGTATGACGTCAAGGCGGTGTCACGTCGTAGTGATAAATTATTCGACTTTGCGATGACCTTGGAATATCCTACGAAACATGCCACGTTTAACCTCTGAACTTTTAAACTGTAACACCCTCCTATATTA
>OU426868.1:4453801-4461301 GCA_911387685.1 Dolichovespula media
CAAGTTTGAATGAATTAATTAATCGTAAAGCGTTGAATTACGAAGTGTAATGATTTCTTAATAAAAATAATGAATAAATTTTATTTATATACTTACATACGTTATTTGATCGCTTTGTGACGTCGTTAAATAATTTTTCCTAATTAACAAATCGGTGATACAGATGATCAACATCCAGAAATTTCCGTAATGTTTACTTCGGACTTAGAATATATTACTCACACACCTACACACAATAATATCAGTTGGTTAATTAATTAATTATTCACTGCGTTATGAAGCTTCCTTCAGCGTAACGAGATTGACAGTTCCTTTCATTCTTTATCTAATCTATTTCTTTTTATACTTCTCGTTTCATAATGATCGTAAATAATTATTCGGCCCGAGCAATAGTAATAAACAATTTGTAGAAAGGTGACGTAGGTATTTTTTTGTTTTCTCTCTTATAAATTCAACGTTACGAAAAATCTCAAATTTCACGATTGTTGAATGAAATCTCATGACTATATATATGCATAAGTAATATGGAAGGAAGTAAAAGAGAAGAAAAAAAGAACAAGAAACGAAGGCAAATTGAAATGATCGATTTTATTTGGATTCGATCGAGAATCCTCGTACGCTTGGTAAAAGGGAGCTCGGCCCGGCCCGGCCCGCCCCGCCCACCCCCTCTGGCCCCCCTTTTTCGTAGCTTGGAGATTGCCGGAACGAAATTGAGGTCGTGCCTTCGGCCGTAAAGCTCTGAAACGCCGCCACCGACCGCGCCATTCGGTCAATTATTCGCTTCGAATTACGGCCGTCCAATTGTAGGTATGAGCAAGAGGGAGAAAAAGAGAAAGAGAGAGAGAGAGAGAGAGAGAGAGAGTGAGAGAGAGTTATAAGAGCGGTAGCCGTTTCATTGGCAGCTTGTTTATGATAAGGACCGGAACCCAATCCGCGATGTGTTCGGAATGCCCTTTTAGGGAGCCCTTTTCTCTGCTCGTTCAGATTTTTTTTTTTTCATTCTTCTTCGTATGTCGAGCCACTGCGTCTGAATGTCGAACTAATTGTATACATTTATGGTGTTTCTTTATTATTCTTCTTCTTATTATTTCTTTATTTCTTTTCTGTGTTTCTTTTCTTTTCTTTTTCTCTTATTTTTTTTTGTAAATAACGTTTTCAATATACCTACCAAAAACTCGTTCCTTATTATAGGGTTTCCTCTCTCTTTATATAAACTTTATGTAACACATATATGTTACATCATGGCGTTTCTTTGTTATTCTGGTTTTTTATTTCTTTTCCCTTCTTTTTTTTTTTTTGTTTCTTTTTAATAATGTTTCAATCTATTGAAATACTCCATCGTCGTTTATTCACATACGCTCTGTTAATCATGTAGATTATTTATGATGTTTCTTTCTTTATTTTTATTTTTTTATATTTTTTCACTTATTCACGAACTTCATATTGTACATACACGTTACATTGCGGTGATTATTTTTTTTTTTTTTTTTTTATAATATTTTGATACATATAAACTCATCGTTATTTCCATTCATAGTAGATTTTCGTTCTTATCGCGATTGCGTTGTTGCAAAAAAAGGAAATTGTCAAAATCTTCGATCGTCGAACGATTCTCATATGCCTTGTTAAATACTGCGAAGAAAAATTCATGTCCCACGAATATAACGTAACCAATATTTACGATTAACATTACAATATAATATCAACGACGATATAACTATACTCCAATATAGTCGATAAGAAACATTATCGTTGTATCGAGAATGCAATTTTTTTTCGTTATGTACATATTTATCTAATCAACCACCGTGACCATCGGAGTGGATGCATTGTAAGGAAGAACTCGAACGTTAAAAAAAAAAAGAAAAAAAGATCTAAAAAGAAAAACCAAAAGAAAGAAGAAGGAGAAGAAGACGAAGAAGAAGAAGAAGAAGAAGAAAAAGCTCGACTACCATAACGTATTCCATTATAACAAGTACCTTTGTTCGTCCCACTTATTAGACGGGAGCTTACGAAGGAAAAAGAGAGAAGAAAAGAAAGGAGAAGGAAAGAAATAGAAGAAGAAAAAAACAATACAAAATAAAAAACGGGTAAGTACATAGGTAACAACGTAACGATCCCTCTTCATCGTCATCATCTTCTTCTTCTTCATCATCATCTTCTTCTTCTGCTTCTTCTTCTTCTTCTTCCACTTCTTCTTCTTCTTCTTCTTCTCTTCCTCTTCTTCTTCTTCTTCTTCTTCTTCTTAGATAAGTAACAAAAGAGAATCGCTCTATTGTCAAAGAAAATCGCCTAACTCGCGATACTTTTTATGAGAGGCATAACGTTGATATGCGTAAAGTAACGTAGAAGAAGATTGGCTTTTGCCTGGGACATGAAAGAAAAAGTGAAAGAGAGAAAGAGATAGACATAGAAAGGTACAGAGATAAAGAGAGGGAGAGGGAGAAAGAGAGAGAGAGAGAGAGAGAGAGAGAGAGAGAGAGAGAGAGAGCCAGAGCTATAGACAGAGAGACAGAGAACAGAGAGAGAGAAAGAGATAGGTAGACTGAATAGGTAGACGGAGAAAGAGAGTGAGAGAGAGAGAGAGAGAGAGAGAGAGAGAGAGAGAGAGAGAGAGAAAGGAACCTGAATTTCGGGGCCAACAACGTTAACTTATTATCGTGTCGAGTGAGCGTTGATCCCTATTTTTCAAAGTACCTACGGTATCCCAACTCCTCTATGCTCTTTCAAAGGCTTCCTAGAAGCTTAACGAGGGTAAAAGGTAAAATAAACAAGGCTGAGCGCAAAAGCTTTACTCTCTCCCCTTCTCTTTCTCTCTCTCTCTCTCTCTCTCTCTCTCTCTCTCTCTCTCTCTCTTTCTCTTACTTTGTGTGTTAAACGAGATGACGTGTGTGCGTCGATACGGGTACACCTCTACCTGCTCACTCTCTTCAACTATCTACTACCCATACGTGCGTCCATATAAAGGCACTTAGTTGATTGCCAGAAAATTGATCAGGAAAATTGGACGGACGTTGGGAGACGTTTCGCGAGAGCTACGTAAGCTCTCCTTTTTTTCTCTCATTCCTTCTCTCTCTCCCTCTCTCTCTCTCTCTCTCTCTCTCTCTCTCTCTCTCTTTCTACCCCTCTCAATATCGTTCATTTTTCTCTTTCTCCTCTTTCCCACGTTCTTCCTTATCGAAAGGGACAAAAAAATCTGCGAGGAAAAAAGAAAAAGGAAAGAAGAAAAAGAAAACGGGGAGGAAGAAGAAGAAAAAAAAGGAAATAAATGGAGAAAGATCGACTTGAAAAAAAAAAAAAAAAAGAGAAAGAAAAAGAAAAATCCACTTTACTAATCGTACTTACTTTCGATCACTCGTTCTCCCCCTCTCTCTCTCTCTCTCTCTCTCTCTCTCTATCTCTCTCTCTCTTTCCCTCTCGCACCCTTTTTTATTCACATCGGAGAAAAGCGCGTTAACGCGTATGCTTTTTCTTTTTCTTTTTTTTTTTTTTTTTTCATTTTCGTACGCTCGCGGAAACTCTCCTATCCTCAACGCGGATAGGAGACGGTCTCTTTCTCTTTCCGATTTCATTTTCTTTCCTTCGAGTTGAATTCTATTTTACGGTCGCGTGCCTCCTCCTCCTCCTCCTCCTCCTTCACCTCCACCTCCTCCACCTCCACCTCCACCTCCTCCTCTCCTCCCTCGTTCACATCGGCAGAGAGAACACCATCGATCTGCGTTACGAACAATATCGTATATCCGACGAGGGTGAAACTGATTTCCTTTTCAGTTTTTAAATGTATACGTGTGTTTGTTTGTACATTGCTTATACGTACACATACATACGTATGTATACGTGAAAGGAACGGAGAGAAAGAAAAGAAAGGGGAGAGAGAGAGAGAGAGAGAGAGAGAGAGAGAGAGAGAGAGAGAGAGAGAGAGATGATATAAGAGAAAAAGAGAAACAGATTCGATAGGAAGGGAGAAAAGCAAATCAAATCGAATTCGTTTCCTATCCTCGGAAAATATTGTGGCTTCGTGGATTAAGGTTTGAAAAAAAAAATAGAAAAGAAAACAGAAAAAAGGAGTTGGGAGAGGGGAGGGAGGAGGCGGAGGGATGAGAATGGTAAGAAGGAAAATCCAGTTTTCAAGGCTGAGTGCTCTACAAATTTTGATTACACGTGTAAAAGGAAAAACAAACAAACGAACGAAAGGAAAAGAGATAGAAAAAAAGAAAGATAGATAGATAGAGAGGGAGAGAGAGGGAGAGAGAGAGAGAGAGAGAGAGAGAGAGAGAGAGAGAGGGGGAATTAATTATTAAATGGACGAATAAGATTTACCATAAATTCAAATTTCTACAATACGATATTTATCATTCGTTCTCGAAGTAGAACTGATATCTTCGTAAAGAAACTTTTGTCGTCGTTATAGCCGTCCTCTCTTCACCGTCGTCCTCGTCGTCGTCGACATTGTTTCGATCAAATACTTTAATTTTTAATTAAATTGTTACACACGTTAAGAAGAGAATTTTAGAATAATTTATAAGCAAGCCGAACGAATTATTATTATCTCTTTTTCTTAGAGACCGATAGAAGTTAAAAAATTTCTTCGACATTCTGTTATCTAGTAGGTTATGTAAATATATATATATATATATATATATATATATATATATATATATATATATATATATATATATATATATATACATAAGCGACAAGTAAAGTTTCTTTATTGGAATTTATTATTTCTCCGTTTTCCACCGGGAGAAATCTCTACCTTCTCCCCCTTGCCATCACCCCTCTTTCCCCCCCCCTCTCTCTCTCTGTCTTGTCGGCGTATTCCCTCGTCACGTTCGTATTATTCCCTTCGTTGGATTTTTATAATCATTCAGACCGGATAAAGAGATTGATTAGCGAAATGAAAAAAGAAAAAGAAATGAGATAAAAAAGAAAGAAAAAGTATTTTCGATTAAATTGCTACGCCATTATATCATTCGTCGTAACTGACGGCTAAAGTAGTACTTACTTACGTCGTTTTATCTCGTCAACGAATCGAAGCGTGTCGTGTCAAGGTGTGCGATAAAGAAAAAAATGAGAAGAATAACAAAGAAGAAAGAGAAGAAAAGTGAAGAGAAAAAAGAATGAGAAAGGAAAAGGTCGAGTAATGAAAATATAGTAAGGGGTGGGTCGTTTGGGGAGTGGGCGTGAGGGTGGGAGTTGGAATAGTCGTGGGAGTTGTACTCATTCGGGGGTGGGACAAGGGTCTAGGGAGGTCGGAAAAAAAAAAAACATAAAAAGAAAAAAAAAAGAAAAACCCGATATATTACGAAAGCTTAGAAATCTACTGTGGATTGTATCGAATCGAATCGAATCGAATCGAATCGAATCACAAGGGACTCCTCTTCGTCCCTCGCGTGCATCGTTCACCGACGTTTTCCCCACGTTTTTCTCGGATACTTAACACCCTAAGCGCCTGAAATTTGTCGTTTTCTCGCGTAAGTGGGCCGAGCGTCGTTTGTCGCCATGATTAAATGGAAATAAAGTGAATTTCTCCGAGAGAGAGAGAGAGAGAGAGAGAGAGAGAGAGAGAAATAAAGATATGTATATATATATATATATATATATATGATCGGTGCAATATTGTGCAAGTAAGTAAATAGAATAGAATTTCTATGATCTATAAAAAAGAATAACTATATTGAGATATAAGGTAAGGAAAATGAACGAGATGTTAGATTAGATGTTTTGAAAACTTCATTGTTCTTAGATATTATTTTGAAGGTCACTGAGCGAATTGATATTAAACAATACGTATTTATTTCCTGTCATATTGTAAGCGCGTTTTATAATCAATCAGAATATCGTCGTTGGTACGTATGCATGTAAAGTAATATATGTATTTATTAATAACACAATATGCACTTCTATTGTCCGAAGGATATTTAAAAGATTTTCAAGGGACTATAGTAAATTTACCTTTGTCGTAAGATTGTATAGAATTGTACGAATTGTATATTAAGAATTGTATGTTTCATCAAAATGTATTATTATCTCTTTCTAATATCATTTAAACAGATAATTCATTGATCTCTTATTTCTTTTTGTTACAATAGTTAACATAAAAGATTTGCATAAATCGCGTGAAGTAATTATAAAAAACAAAAAAAGAAACAAAAGATAATGAAAATTAAATAATCGGAAAGATTAACTTACGATATACTTAAGAAACAATTAAATGAAAAAGTGAATAATATAAAAGTATTGAAACGGTAAGAAAATAAATTGGAGAATTCTTAATGAATATTCGATTAATAAATAAATAAAAAAATAAACGAACGTTATCGCGTAGAAATGAAAATAACAGGAATAAAGATGGATCAAAAATTAATGGACTGTTATAGTTTGGAATTTTTCGTGGCGCGATACTTCGACGGCCGATCTTCGAGACGAAAATCCCAAACTAATCGGCAAAGTTTTACGATTAGGGACTGGGTAAGCAGGTGTCGAAAACGCGGCTACTTTTGTAACGATCATTCCGAAGTTAAAGACCACCCAAAAATCAAAGCACGCCGGAGTCGAATTCCGTAGGAATCCAATTTCCATTAGAAACCATAAAACAAAAAAAATCGACCGGTGAAATTTCACGATCTTCCAATGACTTTCGTCAGTTGAGATAAAGAGATAAAAGGAAGGAGAAACAAAAAAGAGAGAAAAAAAAGGTTAAACGAACTGAGTCGAGTCGGCCAAGGAACGACGTAAAAGTGAATGATTTTTTAATGCAATAGCGTGCCCGAAAAAAAGTCCATAGCGATTACTCTTTGTCAGTTTTTAGGCCAATTCTTCTCTTACGCGTCTCTCCGTATGTAACGTTTACCAATTTGGAAAGAAAAAAGAAAGAAAAAGGAAAAGAAAAAAAACAAAAAAGAAAGAAAGAACGAACGAACGAACGAACGAAAGGAGACTCGAAAAAAGTCTAATTGATTCTTAAAAAATCGCCCAACGACTCTTTCGTTTCACCCGATATTAAAAATGTCGACATCGCTTATTGGTCACGACACGCAATATTTTCTCGTGTGGAAGAAGAAGAAGAAGAAGAAGAAGAAGAAGAAGAAGAAGAAGCAGAAGAGGAAGAAGAAGAAGGAAAAAAAGAGAAAAGGAAAGAAATAAGAAAGAAAAGAAGAAAAAGAAAAAAAGGAGATTTTAAAAAGGACGGATCTTAAATATCCATCTCTGGTTATCCACTCGTCTAGGACGGTCACTTCGTTAGCCAGTTTATTATTATTCATAACCAAGAATGAGTAAAGGAAAAACGATTATTGGCGTGGCTCAACGAAAGGCTCCTTTCGACGCTAACGAGACATCTGCGTGGCTCTTTTACAGCCCACGCTATACTCTCTCTCTCTCTCTCTCTCTCTCTCTCTCTCTCTCTCTCTCTCTCTCTCTCTCTCTCTCTCTCTCTCTCTCTCGGCTTAATCGGTTTTACGAAAATACACGAGGTATATCTCTCGAATGAGTTTC
>OU426868.1:4471301-4473801 GCA_911387685.1 Dolichovespula media
AAAGAAAAATAAAAAATAAAATATGTACGTAAAAATCAATAAAAATTAAGTAAATATACATCGTGAACGAATTAATGAACAAAAAAAAGAAAAAGAGAGAAAATAAAATACACCAACGAAAGATGAAAATAATAGACGGGTAACGAGATATTTATATAACAATAAGAAATTTAATATTTTTAATATAAGACCTTTGTCGATATACAATATCATGATAAAATTATATTCGCTAGGGGGTGTGTTTTTCTTGTTTTTGTTTTTTCTTTCTCTACATTATCACGATTAACAAAAACTATTTCGACGTATAACTCGATTCTCTCTTTCTCTCTCTCTCTCTCTCTCTCTCTCGATCGTGAGTTGATCCCTATAGAAATATACCCTCTTGAAAGCATTTCCATTGTTCATAGAAAGAAAGAGCGAGTGATAGAAATAGAGAAAGAGAGAGATAGATAGATAGATAGATAGATAGATAGATAGGGAGAGAGAGAGAAAGAATAGTCGTAGCAGGAAACTCGAAGTTCCTGGAGAACGTACGACACGCCATTCGAAATATATTCAAGCGGTGGTCGTTGTCCTGCCGCGATAAGGGTGGATCTCGGAGGGTTGACAAGGGTTGTGACGAATGTGTCCGCGAGAAAGCAGGCCGGTCTCTCGTGGAATTCGCTTTTAAAGGAAACCTCTCCTCGCGTGTTCTCCTCCCTCTATACATACATACATATATGTGTATGTATATATATATATATATATATATATATATATATATATATATACATATATATAGTAGATACTATACGTTAACATTCTAACGTAGGATAGGAATGGAAATATTTCGAATCTTTGACCCGCACGCGTCGGCTCAGGAAATCAAATCCCTCGGCTATCCTAGATAGCCTAATGCTCGGACTACTCGATCGTGATAAAACCGTAAAGTAGAGGGACACACACATTTTCCTACTAAATATCGTTTTCTCACGTCGGACTTTTCTTAAGGATTTACTTTACGTCGACATAAAATGCCGATTTTGAATTTTCCTTTTACTTAATTTTTTTTTTCTCTCGTTCCTTCGTCTTTCTTTCTTTTTTTTTTTCTAGCAATCCAAAAGAAATAAAGAAGGAACTTCGTATCGTTGGTATGTTTATTTGTTCAGTTTTTTATTTTTCTACTTTTTTTTTTATTATTATTTTTATTTTTATCCCTTTGCTCGTCCCTTTCGTTGAATGACGAAAAATCGGAAAGTCACATACTACGCGTTAGAATCATTTCTATTCTTTTCCATCATCTGTACTTTCTCTCTCTCTCTCTCTCTCTCTCTCTCTTTCTCTCTCTTTCTTTTCCCTTTTCTTTCTTTTCTATTTCGGTAAAAGGAAAAGTAAAGTAACTAGATTGGATCAATACTATTGGATGTTCCAATTTCTGTATGTCTACAGAAAAAAAAAAACAAAAGAAAATAATTATAAAGAAATTATACGTTAAAATCGTTTCTACTCTTACTTTCTTTTCTTTTTCTAATTAAAATATAACAAAAAAAAAAACAAAGAAAGAGCGAGAGAGAGAGAGAGAGAGAGATCACTAGTTGCTCTAATTTTTATTTAAAAAGAAAAAAAAAAGAAGAAGAAAAAAATTTCGATCAGTTATAGCCGGTGTTGTCTGATCAAATTGAGATCGTTTAGAAACAATGACGATGAAAATTAAGACGTAGACCTATCTATCCGTTAAGGATCATTATTAAACGACGTAGGCACGGCTTTCCACCTTTCGTCGCGGTGCTCTTAAACGGTCGATCCTCCTTTTGATCGGGTCACGGAGAGCGCACCGTCAGATACGTTATACGAGGGGGGCCTCTGACATTTCCTTCGGCAACGACCGGGGAAAGGCGATCGCTTTGAGATCAAGCCACGAACTACTAAAACACAATGTATCCGGCGCGCCATAAGAATACGATGCCGATCCCGAGGCCGTCCATGATTTATAAGGTTACGGACGATGAATCCAACCGGTCAATCCGCTTTCTAATATTTCGATATTCTTCGATTATATTACTTATTTCTGAAAATTTTTGTTACATATTAAAAGGAGAGAGATTTTGCAGGTACGCTCGATTCCCACGTTAAAGTTTTACCATTTAGAAAATATTAGGAAAACCATTTGGATAATATTGAAGTTTTAACATTTGGAAAATATTTTTACAAATTCTACGAGGATAGTAATTTTACAGCGTTACTAATAGTCGCATCAATTTTTTCTTTTTTTTTTTTTTTTCCTATTAATCCTAAATGTGTGTTGGAGTTTTCATTTTATAAATTTGAAATAGTGTTATATATAAGGAAATTAAGGATATGTCTACGAGTTTATTGTCTCATCAATTCTTTATTTTTAATACTAAATATGTTAAATTTTTATTGTTATAAATTTGAAGAAATTGCACAGGGAAAGTGATACGTTAAATTTATATCGTTAAAAATTAGAAAAAATTGTTAAAAGAAAGTAACAATATGTCAA
>OU426868.1:4481301-4491301 GCA_911387685.1 Dolichovespula media
TGCGCGGAGAGGGGCGGGGGAGGGGTCGGAGGGGAGGGGGCGGAGGGGAGGGGAGGGGGGAACACGGCGACGAGATCGTATACGGATGTAAAGGAAGAAAAGATGCGAATTAATCGCGACAATGATTATTTCTACGTTTACCGCTATACCTCTAGTCGACGAGGAATTAAAGCCACGATCGGAATTACACCGAGATTATCTATTTTTGGTTGGAATGAAAGAAAAGAAGAAGAAGAAGAAGAAGAAGAAGAAGAGGAAGAAGAAGAAGAAAGAAAAAATAAAAAAGCAAGAGAAAAAAAACAAAAGAGAAGAGATGGGACCAGGATGGAACCCTATGTTGTCCGCCTCGACACGCAAAAATGTGACCCATAAAGCTCGCTCGACTCGAGCTCACTTGGGTCGACGTACTCGAAAAACAAGTCTCCCTCTCCCTCTCCTTCTCTCTCTCTCTCTCTCTCTCTCTTTTTCTTTCTCTATCTCTCTCTTTCTTTCTCTCTGCCCGTTTGACATAGCTAGTTTGTCAGCTAGTAGCTAGCAACGCGACTCAGCATCGGTCGACCACTTGCTGGCCAGATGACAAGGACTCGTGTGTTCCCTCTCGACGTGTACTTCTCTCTCTCTCTCTCTCTCTCTCTCTCTTTCTCTTTCTGCCATGAGTAAGTACGTGCGTGAGTGCATGCGTGAGTAAATGCGTTAGTGAGTGAGTGAGTGAATGAGTGAGCGAGTGAGTGCGTGCGTGAGTGCCAGCAGAGAGCAGAGGCCACGTGGCTCGCCTCGTGTTGTTTTGGAGACTCCCCTTCCCTCTCAATACCCCCTCTACGCGCCCACCATTCTTCTCTTCCTTCTCCTCTTGCTCCCACAAAGTTCAATCCCTCACTCTCTCACTCTCTCTCTCTCTCTCTCTCTTTCTCTCTCTTGCGTTCTCTACTTCCTCCTTTATTTTTTTCTTTCGAAGCAAGCATTGCACGGACTCTCCCATTACTGCGATGAGCCGACGACGAAAATTACGTCCATATTCTCTCCCTCTTCTCTCCCACCCTTCTCACACACTCACTCACTCTCTCTCTCTCTCTCTCTCTCTCTCTCTCTCTCTCTCTCTATCTTTCTCTCACTCTTTCCTTCTTCCCACATCTACACCCTCACCCTCGCGCATGCACCACAGCGCAATAAGCTCTTTTTGCTCGTCTCTCTCTCTCTCTCTCTCTCTCTGTCTCTCTTTCTCCCTCTTTCTCTCAGTTGCTAAATGCGCTACTGCGTCGGCAATCCCAAGTATTACCGGCTCACCAACGACGTCACGGCCGTTGACATCGCGTTCGCGTTATTAGAGATCACTATCGGAATCGGAATATATGTATACAATCACGCGATACACCGTTCAAACTCGCTCACACAAGGTGGGAGGGGGGGGGGGAAACCTCTGTGGAACAATTCTTCTCCTCCTTCTCCTTCTCCTTCTCCTTCTTCTTTTTCTTTTGATTTTTTTTTTCCTTGTAATGGCGGCGAGTGGATTTGGTAGAGTATGTGGTGTACGGGGGTGGGATTGGGTGAGGGGAAAAGGGAACGACGTGTGTTTACAGCGCTTGGAATGCCTACAATAGAGACATTCCTTGCATTTTCTTTTCAATGTACTTTCTTTTTTTTTTCCCTTTAAAAATCTTCAGGAAGAAAAGAGAGAGAGAGAGAGAGAGAGAGAGAGAGAGAGATAAATGGACAGAAAAAAAAATCGACTCTCGCTTGATAAACCCTCGTCCTGACTGTCACTCACAGGTCTTTCGGTGCGCAAAAGAAAAATGTCGATGTGTTACGTTTCCTTCCTCTCTTTCTCTCTCTATTTCTCTCTCTATTTCTCTCTCTCTCTCTCTCTCTCTCTCTCGTTTCTTTTCGATACCCGTTTTCGTCTAGACCCGTTTCTTCATTTTCATCTACTTCATCTTTCGTCGTCCGTCCTTCGTCCCTTCTCTTTCACCGTACGCGAAAGATCGGACGATGCATTGAAACTCAAGACTCTTGAGATGGGGACGGGTGGATAAGGGAGAATAGGGGAGAGGGATGGATAGGTAGAGGGATAGGGGGCGGCGAGGAGGCTATTCATGTACCGTAGGCATGGACGGCCTCGCTCCTTACCGGTAGGATATATCTTATGAAAAGGAGCGTGGCACCGAAAGAAAGGGCAGTCCTTCCGACGTTGGATGCCCCCATTCAGCTTATTCATTCGAGTCTTGTAGTACCTGTTCGGCGAAACGGGAAGGAGATGGGTGGAGAAGGAGGGATGGGGAGGCTTTAGGGATATGGGTCGGACTAGTCGTCGGACTGGTGAGTTGCGAACAAGTTCAAGAAGGTAAAGAAGAAGAAGAAGAAGAAGAAGAAGATGATGATGATGAAAGAAGAGGAAGAAGTAGAAATAGAAGAAATGGAAGAAGGTAGAAGAAAATAGAAGAAATAGAAATAGAAGAAGTAGAAGGAACTTGCGAGGGATAAAAGGGAGAACGGTATCAACCGGCAACAAGAAACGCACAAAATCACGCTACCTTTCCCCCTTTCCCCCCTTTCCCACTACCACTTCCCTCCTCTCTTCCTCTTCTTCTCCTACTCTTACTTCTTCTCTATTCTGGTAGTTACCCATTGTCGTGTTCACGACAAATACTACTACTAATAATAATACCACTATTACTACTACTACCATCACCATTACCACTACTATCACAAAGATTCAAAGATATTTTCGAACGATACGGATCTACTTACTCCCATCTACCCTTCTCCCCCGGACATCCTCTTTTTCTTCTTATTCTTATTTTTATTTTTATTCTTATTCCTTTACTTTAACTCTTACTTCTCTAACTGTAGAACGTTTTACTTATTACGAAATGTCGGTCGACGTTGTTTACTCTAATCAAAACGTGAAAACGTCATTTCTCTCTCTCTCTCTCTCTCTCTCTCTCTCTGTCTCCTTTTCTTTTTATTCGAAAGAAAAATTTCGTTTATATCCTGAACGATTATTTACCACTTACTTAGCACCACCATCGCGTTTTTTTTTTGTTTAAATTTTTGTAAATATCGTCATGGATCTATCTTGTTTTATTACATCTCGTTTGCGTTAGATCTCACGAAAACGGTCAACCTTCAAAGGTTATCGCTTATGTATATTATATTCACAAGATATTATTATATTACATTTTTTTTTGATAATATTAATACACGTCATATATTTTCAGAAATAATGATAATATCGATTAGTCAATCGATAATATATTGTTATATTTATGATCGAATATCCTTCAATTAGAATGATTTGTGGTACGCTATTGTTGGAGAAAGAATAATCGATTAGCTTTTCTATTTCCGAGCATGTCATGAATTTAAAATTCGATACCACTCGATACCGTCATTATTTTTTCTTTAACAACCCCTCATCCATTTCCCTCCTCCCCGTCCAACCTCCAGGACATAACGGATAAAAAAAGGTTATATAGTAAAGGTTGAGAATATCGGAAATTATTCTTTACGATCTTACTTTTAATGAAGTTCGTTTTTTCTTTTTTTGACTAAGTCATATATGAAATCAACGTCATTCGATATTTATATCACTGTTCACCATACGAATTATATTTCACGATCTGATAACGAAGAAGTAAATTTGTGAATAAACGTGTATCATCTCATTTGTCGTACGATTTAGTTTCTTTTCTTTTCTATTGAAAATGATTTGTAGAATAGCAAGAATACTTTGTCTCTATTCTCCATTAAAGGTTCGAACAATCCTAATGTCGTCGAGTAAAACCGAAAAAAAAATAGAAAAAATAGGAATACTCGACATATGAAAAACATAAATGTTTGATTACGTTTCATCATATAAAAGGGATTTAGTTTCTATTAAAATTTACTTGAAACCAACAGAGATAGATATTTAGCGAGGAATTTAACGAGCTCAATTTTATCAAATAAAGAAAAAAAGAGAAATAATAAAATCCTCGATATATTAAAAAATACGGTTATTTGATTGAATACTAACAGATATATATATATATATATATATATATATATATATAGGGGGTTTGAACGAGCCCAATTTTCTCGAATAAAAAAGAAAAACAGAATTTTCGATATGTCAGACATACAGTTATTTAATTACGTTTCATCACATAAAGCGTATACATTTCTCGAAAAATTTTTATATAAAACTAACAGAGATATCTATCGAGGGATTAAAACGAAGCCAATTTTCAGGAATAACAAAAAAGAAGAAGAGAGAATTTTCCGTAATTATCAGAAATATATTTATTTTATTCGTGTCTTATTGCATATTCTGTAAAAAAAAAGCACTTTTTACTAAAAAAATCATTTCAACTATTTTGTTTTAATTAACAAAATTATTTCCATATATAACTAAATATTATCAATATATATATATATATATATATATATATATATATATATATTACATATATATAATATATAACACCTATATTAATATATATAACATCTATATATTATGTAACATATTTATTTATTATACACACAGATACATTCAATAAATCTAAACGGACGATAATCTTCTTTCGAGTAAAAAAAAAAGGAAAACGAAGAAGAAACGAAGCAGGAAAAAAGAAAAGAAAGAAAAAACAAGAGAAAGAAGAAGATGAGAAAAATATTCTCTTGAGATAGATTCAAAGGAAAAAAAAATTACTCGTGTCATCCGAACGTTAGATAGAAAAAAAAAAAAAAAAAACAAAAAAAAAAGAAAAGAAAAGAAAAGAAAAAAATTCTAATGAAAAGAGAAGAAAATAAGAAAGGAAAGATAGATAGGTAGGTAAAAGGGTAAGACGGGGAGAGAGAGAGAGAGAGAGAGAGAGAGAGAGAGAGAGAGAGGAGAGAGGAGAGAGTGGGGATGGGGGAGGGGAAAAGGAGATAACGTTATTAGATTTAGAGAGCGTCGGATTCCTCGAAGGAACGAACGGCAAGAGGATAACTCGTGGAACGCGCTTGGATATTTCGTACGTGCGAATACTCCAGATTCTAAGCGAGATTGTCTCCGGGGGAGCATAACTTTCGGCGTGCTCCAATTTTTGCCCGGTTTTGGGACCACCCAGGTTCCCCTACCTCCTTCGGGGGTTCGTGATTGAGGCATTAGGAAAGCGTGAGAAAGAGAGATAGAGCAAGAGAGAGGACGACGACGCGTTAAGAACGCCTAACGTCGAGACCTGAAATTCTTCTTTTCTTTTCTTTTTTTTTCTTCTTTTTTCTTCCTCTCTTCTCTCCTCTTCTCTCCTCATCACTTCTCTTCTCTTCTCTTCTCTTCTCTTCTCTTCTCTATTCTTTAATCTTTTCTTTTCTTCCCCCTTTTCTTCTATTCTCTTTTATCTACTTACCTTCCGAGGACCAGACCGTCGAGAATCACGCTCGACGTTCGAATTACGGCCACGCGATAATAAATTCTCCATCCAGCGCGATTCCTATCTATCTATTAGGGGTTACCTTACTACGTGAGTTGCTTACCCTTCTAACGAAATTCTAATTCCGGACGGACGATTTTTTTTCTCCCTCTCCCCTACCCTTCGATCGCACGACGAATGGAAACGTTTGATACGTTACGATCGATTGTTTAAAGATTTTTTTCTTTATTTATTTACGGCTGACCCACGCCGAATTTCAACGTGAAAAAAGAAACAGTAGTAAATAGATAGATAGGTAGATAGATAGATAGATAAAGATTCGTAATAATCTAATAAAAGTTATTCGTTAATATGTCATCGTGTTAAATGAAATTTTTTATATAAGTGACTCGATGGTTAAAATATAATTTTCTTATAATAAATACATGCAATTTGTTGATTTTACAATCAAAAGAAGAAAAATTAAACGAAACTTTCTCACTGTTATGTCATAAAGAGAAGAAAAAGGAGGACATAATATCATCATCTATAATTTATTCATCATCCTCTGATCAAACTTATCCCTCATTTCCATAAATCGATTTCCATCAACCCTGTACTCTAAGGACAACAATTCCGACATTATTGTTATAAACGAAATCTACAATTATAATTCCCGTCATCCAATTAACATAATTATATAAATTGTTAATAAACAATATTATTGTCTCGATGCTTTTACATATTTCTTATGAAAAATTATGAACATCAAAAATACAATTACGATTTGTACTACGTTTTCCATAAAATCGATAAAGAAGAGACAGAAAGAGAGAGGGAGAGAGGGAGAGGGAGAGGGAGAGAGAGAGAGAGAGAGAGAGAGAGAGAGAGAGAGAGAGAGAGAAAGACTGAGAAAAAAGAGAAGGAGACAAAGAGAAATATATATATATACATACATACATATATGTATATATATATATATATATATATATATATATATATATATATATCTACGTGTTAATCTCGTGCATAAAAGTCTCCCATTGAATCATTTCGAAAATTTATGTATGTATATATCATATATGTATATATATATATATATATATATATATATATATATATATATATATATATATATATATATATATATATATATATATATATATATATAGGTAGAAAAAAGCGAACGAGCTCAGAGTTCTCTTCTCTCGAGAGGAATGATGCCGATTGTGTTCATACAATGCATGCCTGCGTGGCGATTGTATTTAGAACGCACGTGAACCTAAACCTCTCTCTATCTCTCTTTCTTTTCTCTCTTTCTCTCTCTCTCTTTCTTCATCGTTCCACCGTTGGCCGCTTTTCGAGGGTCGAGTTAGTTTCTGGCTGAACGATAAGAACGACGATTAAGCACGTATTACGTCGAAAGGAACTATGAACCACTCTGGTGGTGCACCATGAACATATTTAACGAGCATGTTCGATCTACTATCACACAATAGAATAATTCACGATGTACTTTCGATTTCCAGTTTGGACATTCATTTCTTCCGTGCCTCCTTTCCGACTGCAGCCCCCTCCCCCTCCTCCATCTCATCCCACCCACGCGATCGATATACTCCGTATGTAATAGAATATGTCCGTTCTCTTTTTTCTCTTTTTCGTTTTCTCTTTCTTTTCTTGTTTTTTTTTCTTTTTTATTTAATTTGTTTGTTTTTTATTTTTATTTTTCAGGAGGAAAAGAAAGTCCGCGCGAGAGATACTAAGCCCGAAGGAAATATCCAAAGGAATAGATATATATCTTTTCGTATTTTTTTTTTTTTTTTTTTTTTAACTAAAAAGGAAAAGAAAAAAAGGGAAACAAAGATAAACAAAGGTAAAGAAAGAAAATTTTAATAAAAAATATTCAAATAACGCCGTAACAAATTTCATTGGTAGTCGGTCGTATATACTGCAAATATCTAATTATCGTTCATTCTTATTTTTAATTACCCTGACAAAGATAGTCATAGTGACGTAATAATAATAAACGAATAAATCGCGATATACAAAGGCGCAATTTCTAACGATAGTCGTTCTATCGAAAACTCGTACGAATTTGATTACAAGCTATTATTGATCACGATGCAACAATCTATTTTCAAATGTTATCGACAATAATATCGTATGTCAGTAAATACATTATTTCTACGTTGATATACTTCGTTGTATCGAATTATTGTATCTTCAAAAGAATGTATCATTGATATAATGAAAAAGAGAAAAACTAAAGGACCGAGTAAATTGAAACTCGCGTACGAACGGTGGTATTATTTATCGTGTAAAAAGAAAACGGAAACAAATAAATAAAAGCAAAAAACAAAAATATATATATATATATATAAAAAGACTTGACGTAAAAGAAAGTATCGCATGAATCGAGATACGGGTGTGGTTATTAAGCAAGCACTTACATATTATCTCGTTTATATCGATCGATTCGATCACCGATTGATTTAATAGAAATGATCATGCACGTGCACACGTTTTTTTTCCTCCATCATCATCATCATCATCATCGTCGTCGTCGTCGTCGTCGTCGTCGTCGTCATCTCTTTCAGTTTATCAGGTCGATCTTGAGATTATCGTGTGCGCGAGTGCGTCTTTTTCCTTCGTTCCTTTTTTATTTTTTATTATTTTTTTTTTTTTTTTTTAATTTATTTTCTTCCCTTCTTAGATTAATTCCAACATCTGTTAAGTTTCAACGAGGCTAACTTCGACTAGGTTGATAGATCGATCATTACAAGAGGGGGGGAGAGAGAGAGAGAGAGAGATAAGACCGGACTTCGTAAACGTCAACGCGATCATATCACGCGAACGAAATCTTTTTCTTTCATCTTGCGAACCTTCCATCGAAGGTAATACTGAATGAAAATGGAAGATCGTGACCTCATTGAACGCTCGACAAATTCTATTTTTCTTTCTTTTTATTATTATTTTTTTTTTAAATCGTATACATACGTGCGCTCGTACGCATATGTACGTGAATTTACGTTTACGTTTACGTTTACCGCATTAATACGGGCGTATGAACGTATAGAGACACGCTTATGCGAATTTTTAAAAGAACGATTTTCAGGGTAGATAAGGGTCATCCTCGAAGTAATTTACGTATGACCTTGGATGAAACTCGCTACGTCATACGTTGTAATATTCTATAATAAAAGTCGATCGTAAAAGTCGCAAATAGCAGCAGGTGTTCCACGTCCTTGGTAAACGTCTACTCGTCGTCGGTTGGACGTCCTACGTGAAACTGCATATACACTATTTCCGTTTGATGAGTTACATACAATAAGAACGATTATCTTATTATTCTTTGTAATCTTAAATGACCTTTCATCGGAGCTTAACTGTAGATGTCCTTGGTAACCACGCTTCCATTGTATACTTTATATATATATATATATATATGATCTTTATCCTCTCTCTCATTTCTTCTTCTTTTGTTTTTTCTTTCCTTTTCTTTTCCTTGTGTGTGTGTGTGTGCGTGTGTGTTGTTCGAACAAAAAATGTTTTTTTGTTCGAATTCAAAAATTCAATGTTATGTAAAAATAGATCTTCAAAAAAAAAAAAAAAAAAAAAAGAAAAATAAGAAAGAAACAGTGAATACATATTTGATCCAATTTTATATATACATTTATTATCGTGTCCTGCTATATGGCGATGGAATAAAAATTTTTCAACTCTGAGTAAATTATATTAGAACAAAGTACAAAATAAATAACAAAAAATACATCTGATCGTTTTTATATATAATCCAGTTTCTTGTTGATAATGACGAATGATAAAGAAAAAAGCTTGCACGAAAACGATAAAAAAAATAAAATAAATTAATTAATGTTATAAAAAAATAATTTCCTAATTCTATCATATACGATATTTCTTTTTTAAGAATTCGAACGGATACATATCTAATATACTTTCATAAATAAAAATATTATCGTATTTTTTTAACGACGATGTGTCGAGAATTTTTGAACTCGAAACAATTATACGAAAACAAATTAAACTCAAGGACTACTTAAACTAATATTATACGAAAATAAACTAAAAAATAAAGAAAGAAAGAAAGAATGAAACAAATGATCCTTTTATTAATCCTCTTAGAACGTACACACACACACACACACGCACACACAAACGCACAATCCCGTTATTCCTTGATAGAGACAAATAAAAAGTAAAAAAAGTTTTAAAAAGAAAAAAAGTATAATTAACATCATAACATTATTAATTTCCCAATACAATTATACGTACAATACTTCTTCCAAAAAAAAAAATAAAATAAGAAATATTCCCATCGCCCCTCCATCGAGTAACTAATCATATACTTACTTACCTTCCACGAAGTTTTCTAAATTAAGAAAAAAAAAAAAAAAAAAATAAAAGAAAGAAAAACGAACAAAAAAAAAAATAGAACAAATAGACAAAAAATTCAGCGTGCACGCTGTTACGTCGTTTAAAGCGATTGACTTTACGAATTCTGTGGTGCACGTGTTTTCAAGTGCTTCTTTTTCCAGAGCTGCGACAGAGTCCTCTCTCCTTCTCCTTCCGTCGTTTTACTCATTTCCGTGAAGAGGAGAAGAAGAAGA
>OU426868.1:4493801-4503801 GCA_911387685.1 Dolichovespula media
TATTATTATTATTATTATTATTATTATTATTATGATTATTATTATTATTATTATTATTATTATTATTATTACTATTATTATTATGATATTATTATATTATTATATTGTTATATTATATATCATTATTATTATTATTATTATTATTATTATTACTACTATTATTAAGTCGTCAAGGATGAAATTTGTAGAAAAAAAGGCAATTAGCCATTATTAACTACAAATTTCATCCTTGATGACCTAATACTATTATTATTATTATTATTATTATTATTATTATTATTATTATTATTATGATTATTATTATTATTATTATTATTATTATTATTATTATTATTATTATTATTATTATTATTATTATTATATTATTATATTATAATATTGTTATATTATATTATATATCAATATTATTATTATTATATTGTTATCTTATATATGAATATTATTATAATTATATTATATATTATTATTATTATTATTATTATTATTATTATTATTATTATTATTATTATTATTATTATTCCCGTTGTTGTTATCGCTACGTATTCGATTGAAAATTCCTCTTAAATTTTATTGGAGTAGAAAATAATAAATAGAAACTAATTTCGCGTGACTGTATCTACTACGGGAACGAGGAAAGTCCCAGGGCCGCCGTAGTTTCTGCGCCCGTGCGCGCGTAAGTGCGTAAGTGCCTCGTGCGTTTCTTTCTTTCTCTTTCTCTCTCTCTCTCTCTCTCTCTCTCTCTCTCTCTCTCTCTTCGACCGCCTGGCTCGCGTAATCCTCTCTTTTCCTATCTCTTTTTATCTAACCAACCGAAGAAGATAACTTGCGCGGCTCTTTCTCGAACACCGACAACAACCGAACAGCTGTTACCCGCTTTGACATGTCACTGGCCTTGCCCAGTGATTTCGGACCCTTCCTTTCTTCTCCTCTCGACTTTCATCTTATTCTTCTTTTTATTTGTAATTTTTATTTTTCTTCTTTTTCGTCATCATCATCTTCTTCTCTCTCTCTCTCTCTCTCTCTCTCTCTCTCTCTCTCTCTCTCTCTCTCCCGAAGGAAGGAAAGTCCAGTTTGTTTTCTCTCGCAGTTTCTCGCAGCTTCCTCGTTTCTTCTTCTCCTTCTTCTTCTTCTTCTTCTTCTTCTTCTTCTTCTACTACTACTTCTTCTTCTTCTTCTTATTTCCGATATAAGGTTCCACGAAATGTTGGATAAATATAAACTCGACGCCGCGTAAATTCAATACCAACTGTTTCTTATTATTTCACATGTATTTTATCGTACGTATCGTACGAGCGAGGGAACTTTTTAAAACCCTTTCTCTTTCTTTCTTTTTCTTTTCTTTCTTTGTTTTTTTTTTTTTTTTTTTTTCCGCGAGCGATCAAATCTAACGTTAATTTTGTTCGCGTTCAATGTTTTGTTACGTTGAACGTTGCGATGATATTACACTGCCGATTGAAAATGTCAACGGGAATCTGTTATCAATTGTAATATTATCTTAAAGCAAATAATAAATTGCGAGAACATCGTTCACAATTAATACATTCAATTGTGACATTTAATTCAATTAATACGTTTAATACATTTCATTTACTGGGAGTTCTTCACGTCGTTATAATGTTGAAGAACGATGCACGATTAGAGAGATAATTTGAAAAAGAAAATTTGTAAGTATTGACATTTACTCTAATTACACGTTTATATTAATTTCGGTACGAGTCGATAAACGATGGCCCCCATGGGGCTAGAAACGAATCGAGTGCCCGGTCATTCCCCCTCCCGAACCCTTCCAACCCGCCACATGACATTCAACAACGTGCTAATGAATTCTTCTAATCAACGCGTTAGGTTAATCTCATATACTTCGATATTTAACGCTGTACTTTATCCTAAAAGGATTTCGGGAAAAACCTGGTAAACATTATTCGACATAAATAGAGATAGATAAAGGTAAAGACAGATAAATAGAGATAAAGATAGATAAAGAGAAAGAGAGAGAGAGAGAGAGAGAGAGAATATTTGACCCAAGATTTTTTAAAAGAAACGTTCGCTGTCGTAATAACCGCTAATAATTTTGTCGAGGTCTCACGAGGACGAAAGGGCGCCGGTTAAGAAGGGTAGCTAGGTGGAGAAGGGTGCCGCAAATCCGGAGGGTGCTCGACCACTCTCCATAGGGTGTCCTTTTTCTCTCTCTCTCTCTCTCTCTCTCTATTTCTCTCTTTCTCTTTTGGAAGGTCGTTAAATGTCTCAGCTAATTGCCCGTGTCACGATTTTTTACGATTACTCTCTCTCTATCTCTCTCTCTCTCTCTATCTCTCTATCACTCTATCTCTCTTACTCTTTCGAAGGATCGAAGGAAAAACATCGTTCAATTCGTCGCGACCTTAGTCGAGAGTTTCGTAGCTCGTTACTAACTCGTCGTTATCGATCGGGGAGGATAATTAACTCCGGGAGGATGACGAAGAAAGAGAAAGAGAGAGAATGAGAGATAGAGATAGAGAGAGAGAGAGAGAGAGAGAGAGAGAGAGAGAGAGAGTTAAAGTGTCTAGACCGGTTTTATCCTCTCACTTATATATCCATGTATGTATGTATGTATGTATTTTGCGAATGATTCCATGAACGAAATACCCATAACGAATAAAACTTTCGTATTTATGAGTTAAGTGTGTTTATACGGTAAGAGAAACGCGCTTACTGTGTAAACGACTCAGGTTTATCCTCTGATCTACGAGATCTCGAGCTACGAGAAAGATAAGTATCATGGATCGTACTTCATAATGTCGAGACGTTGTTTGGGTGTGAGCATCTAACCGACGATTATTCGAACACGGTTATATTCAAAAAATAAAAAGAAGACTCGCATGTGTGTATGTATCTGTGTTTTTGTGTATGTGCGCGCGCGTGAAGAAGTTCATTTTTTACATTCATTTTTATTAATTTATTCAGCGAGGATTCACTTAACTTAAATCATACCTCTGGTATCGTACTACTATGATCTATGATTTAATTAATCTCCAATTAGTTCTTTGATCTATTAGTACGAATTTAAGGATAATTATTTTTTAATAAGATAAGTTTCGAGATAATGATTTTTGAGTCTTGTACCGTTCATTTTTCTTTCTTTTTTTTTTTTGTTTAAAATACACGTACAAGCTATTGCAAAACAATGTATTAATATTTTTGACGTAATTTTAATATAATCGATGCAAGATATATGCAAGAAATTCAATTTTATTAATATATTTTATGAAAGAAATTGGATGTATAAGAACAAAACTTCATTATTTTACTGCTTTAATAATTTTAAGAAATATTAAAATAAAAATAAAAATAAAAATAAAAAAAATAAATAAGAAAATGACGCCTCAAACGATTAATAAACACAATCGGTTTAATTTAGGTTTGATTATCTTCTCAATATCTCAACAATCTTTTAACTTGACTCAAAAGATAATGACAATTTTACCAAACAAATGAATGCATAAAAAAAAATCCTTTATTTTCACTTTAATGTTTCTAAAAAAAAAAGAAACAAACAAAATTACATACCTATACGCACACGCATGAAATTACATAATAAAGAAAATGAATTTGATTAGTAATCTCTGCGTTTTACTAAAACCCTAAGCAATCTCTATCTTAACTCTCAGTAATGTCAATTTTATCAAACAAATTGATGTATAAAAAAAGATCCTTTATATTAACTTTAATATTTCTTAAAAAAACAAAAAGAAAAAAAAATTTACATACATATACTCACACGCACACGCATAAAATTACATAATAAAGAAAATGAATTTGATTAGTAATCTCTACGTTTTATTAACCCCCAAGCAATCTTTATCTTAACTCCGAGTAATCCCAAGTGGGTAATGTAAAGATCGACGAAAGTCTTGGATCGTGGTGATGAAAATCCAACGAAAATGAGTCGTTCGCGCGATAGGAGAATCAAAGAAGGAAAGAAGGTACGACGATAGCTGAGAGAGAGAGAGAGAGAGAGAGAGAGAGAGAGAGAGAGAGAAAGAGAGAGACGATTCCAGTTTACGCTAAGCTTTTTTTCTTTTTTCCTCGAACGAGGAACGACCTACTTCGAGAAACACGTGGCATTTTACGATCGCTCGCAGGGCCCTGAAAAAACGTGTCGACAGGACGCGCGGTGGTTGTTAAAAAAGTACGGGGTGACGAAACAGGGCTACTATTGTACCGAAATGACAGCTGTGCCGTGCATTTAAACGTACGAGAAAGATCGAGCTATACTTGTCGACGTATGTATATACTACATATCTCTCTCTCTCTCTCTCTCTCTCTCTCTCTCTCTCTCTCTCTCTCTCACTCGGTCGCTCTTTTCTGTCTGTGTCTTTCTCGTAAAAGAGGTTTCCTTCAACGGTATCAATCATCGACCGTTTATTTATGAAATACATATGTATATATTTAGTTTAACCGCGTGTTCGTATTAATTTCACATCCAAAAGTAAATTTTAATATTATACTTTTTCCCGATATATTGCGAATGAACATAATAATCAATTTAAACATCGACCGTAATTTCATTCGGCAAATTCTAATAGAAAGTTTTAAATCTTCATATATTAAACTTTTATTCGTTAATAATTGTATTATCATATGTATAAAACAGTTAATGAACTATTGATCTAAGAGTACGAATGATTATTATTTCTTGTCTAAAAAGAAATTTAGATAATTGTTTTAAAAAAGAAAGAAAAAAAATATATATATATATACATACATACATAACATAGTAATATGTATAGACTTCAAAGTTACACGTGTACGTTGTAGTAAGTTAATGTATATACTTTGTTATGAGAAGAAAATATTACCGATCGATACGACGTTCTAAATTAATGCTATCGAAAAGGGAAATAATAGTAACTAATTTGAAATTAATTAAATGAAAGGAGAAAAAATAATCTCTAACGTTAAATGAACAATTATTATACAAATGATATTATTATAGATCATACAATAATACAGATATATCTAATAAAATAAAAGTATATATATATATATATATATATATATATATATATATATATATATATATATATATATATATATATATATATATATATATATATAACTTTCCTCCGATATAAGATAATACAATACCAATACGTTTGACAATATTTCTATATTAATATACTATATTAATAAATAATATTTATATAAAACAATATTTATATAATATCCTATATTATAATCCCTTTAAATGACGATACCATATATATACTCAATTCGTACAACGATCTAGAAAATAATAACTGAACATTATTGATCTCTTGAAAAACACATACGTAACATTAATCTTTCTTATCGTTCAAAAGTTTACCTTCGTAAATGATTGCATTAAACAACGAGAAAAATACATACACGGACAGAGAGACAGATAAATAGATAGAGAAAGAGAAAAAGAAGACAAAAAGAGAGAGAGAAAAGGAGAAAGAGATAGATGGATGAATAGATAGATGGATAGATAAATAGAGACTATAGTTTCAAGCTCCGTTTACGTGTTCGCTCGAGAAAAACTCTTTGTGGCGTGGAAACGTACGTTATAGTCATATAGTCGGTGTGTAAGCACATTCCTCGTGCAAAAGAGAAAAAAGGAGAAAGAGGGGAAAAAAGAAAAAGACAAAGAAAAAGAAATAGAAAAAGAAGGAAAGAAAGAAAGGGAAAAAAGGAAAAGAAGAAAAAAATTGGGCTACGGGCGACGTAGCACAGCGCGAGGCACAAAGTATTATCTCTCAGTGCATAAATCGACTCGGAATGGGACTTTGGCTTTCCGCGCGATTTAATAACGCTCGCTTCCTTTTTCCGGTGGCCCTCCCTTGGACCGACATCGCGCGTTTGCCATTCCTACCGCTCGTTTTCCCTCCTCTAAACCTCCTTCTTTCTTTCTTTCTTTCCTTCTCTCTCTCTCTCTCTCTCTTTCTCCTTTCCGTACAAAATTCATACGTACGTACGTACGTATGCATATATACAGACATGCACGTATATATCCTTTCTAAACTGTTCATACGAGAGTATGAAAGAAAATAACAGACGGATATTGTGATATTTCTTTTGAATGAAACACGAATTATACGAAATATCATCGAACAAAAATGATTTCACAGTTGAAACAACATCGGAAATCACAAGATTTTGGAATACTGAGAATTAATCGTTCGAATTTAATTATGTTAAATGTAAATTATATTTATTAATTATTATTGTCGATAAACGAATTATTTTATTATATATATATATATAATTTATTTATATCATTATTTGTATTATTTATAAATAATTTATTATTATTTATTTTATATATATATATATATATAAATGTAATTTTCAGGTATTTATTATAAATAAAAAGAACAAAAAAGAAACAAAGATTCTGGATGTTGGGAATATTGTGAATGTATTATAAGTCTCATCATTACGTCGAAAATCTGAGGTAATAAAAACGACATAAAAACGAAAAAATAATGAAAAACATTACCATAGAGAGAGAGAGAGAGAGAGAGAGAGAGAGAAATCAAAGATCTGAAAAAATAAAAATGAAAATGATGTAAGAATCCATATAAAATCTACGATAATATATCGACTATCGATTAGATTCTTTGAAAATCTAGCAAAAACGTTCCTTTTTAAAAAGCTGCAAGATTAAAGATGAACGTCAACGAAAGATAAAGGAAGAAGAAGGAAAAGATGAAATTTTCAGGTAAAAGAAAAAAAAACAAAATCCACTTGAACAATCTGTCGTGAAGGAAAATCCCCCCCCCCCCCAAAAAAAAAGAAACGAACAAAAAGAACAAAAGAAAAAAGGAAAGAAAATATCGAAAGAGCCAAAATTATAAGTAACACGCATAATCTACGATGATCTATCAAACCATATCGATCTTCGATCAATCTAAGGAAAAAACATTTTCTTAAAAAGCTACAACAAATGACAAATGAAGAAGAAGAAGAAGAAGTAGAAGAAAATCAAATGTTCCAAACAAAAAAAAAAAAAAAAGAAAGGAAACGATAACAATCCACTTGGAAAATCTGTCCAAGGAAAGCGAACGAACGAACAAAAAAAGATATATAAAAGCAAATAAAAGAAAAAAATATCACAACAAAGATAAAAAAAAAAAAAAAAAAAACAAGAAAGTAGAAAAAAGAGATATTATGAAAAAGATAAGGAGAGAGAAAACACAGAGAGGACCGTTCAGGTTTTGATCAGTTTTTGATTCGGTTTTCGGTTTTCGGTTCGGTTGTTTGCTCGTCTATCTTATAATAAGAAAATACGAAGGAAAGTCTTTCTTGAAATTACGTAGGGAGGATAGCTAGGCCTAAAAGAGGAAAAGTAAGAAGGAGGAGGAGGAGGAGGAGGAGGAGAAGAAGGAGAAAGATAAATTACGAAGGTATAGAGAGCGGGGGCGTCACGGAAGGTTCCTTCTCGCTTCTTCTGCTCCTCTTCGACTGGTGCGGCCCTTTTCGTCCTTCCTTTCTCCCTCTCCCTCCCCCTCCCACCCTCCACCCCTCGTCATTCATCTCCTCCTCCTCTTCCTCTTCCTCCATCTTTCCTTTTCTTACTCTACCACCTCTCATCTTCCACATCATCCTTCTTCTTCTTTTTCTTCTTCTTCTTCTCCTCCTCTCGTTTCTCCTTCACCTCCACTCGTTCTCCTTCTTCTCCTCCTCATTCTTCTCCTCCTTTCGTCCGAACGTATTTCCCGGGTCGTAAAGTCGAAGGAACCAAGCCGGGCGAGCACAGCCATGCGTGGCCATTAAAAATGTATGTAATTTCTCGGGCATATAATCTTTCCGAGAAAGGAGAATAAAACGAGATGGGCTTCTGCTACGTAAAGGAAAAGAAGAGAGAAGCGAAGCTTATTAGGTGTCACGATCGTTTTTTCGGGGTGTAGGGTGTAGAGAGTAAAGAGGAGAGGAGAGGAGAGTGAGGGGAGGGAAGGGGGCGAGAGCTCCTCGAACGTTACGAGCTTTTTTCCTTTTTCTTTTTTCTTTTCCTTTTTCTTCCTCGTCTTCCTCTTCTTCTTCTTTTTTTTCCGAGGGAAAGGGAGTACGAAATAAGAGAGAGAGAGAGAGAGAGAGAGAGAGAGAGAGAGAGAGAAAGGGGGAGAGATGAAAAACGGGAAGGATATTTTTCCAACCAAATATTTCCGTGTGTTTGTGTTTACACGTGCGTTCATCGTTCCGTAACACGTTTCTTCTCTTTTCCTTTTTATGTTTCTTCTCCTTTTTTTTTTTTTTTTTTTCTTCTTTTTACGTAAACCTCGTCGAATCACCTCGTTATTTTTATTTTTGTTCCTTTTAATTCCTTTCTCTTTTCTACTTTTCTTTCCTTTCCTTTTCTTCTTTTTATTTATTTATTTTATTTTTATTATTTTTTTTTTTTTTTTTTTTGAACGACACACTCTTCCTTCGCTCCCTCTATTTTATCTCGTATCGACGAAGAGAAGGAACGTGCGCCTCGGTAATAACGTATGGCGAAAAAAAAAAAAAAGAAGAAGAAGAAGAAAACGGATAAAAGAAAAGCATATAGCTCGTTCGATATATCATTCCAGAACGAATGCGGGTGTTTTTCTTTCCCGTAAGTAGGAGCCTAGTTCCCGTAGCGATTATCTAATGGAAAACGGAAAGGCGAACGACGCTATTCGGTGAGTGTACAGATGCGTTACATGGGGCTTAACATCATAGGATGAAAAAGATGGTGGAAGAGGATACGGAGATGAGGAAGAGAAAAGAAAACAAGAGAGACGACGATGTCGTCTTCGTCGTCGTCGTCTTCGTCGTCGTCGTCTTCGTCGTCGTCGTCTTCGTCGTCTTCGTCGTCGTCGTCGTTTTCGTCGTTGTCGGTCGGGTCGACGTCTTCTCGAAATGCACGGTACCGCGTTTGCCTCGCGAAATCTGCCACGTTATTCGCTCCTGTCAGAGGAACGCTGCCGCGACTTCTCAAGGGAGAGTTAAATATTTAAACGATATCTCTCCTGGATTTACCGTTTCTCGTAAGTGTACCTTTCGACCGACAAATATTCATCCTTGGATCCACTACTTCGTTCGACCGTAAAGTACCCTGAGATGAGCTTCTACTACCGTTCGTGTTTCGTTGTACCAAAAAAGGAACAAAGAAAAGAAAAACAAAAATTTCCTTCTCTCCTCTCTCTCTCTCTCTCTCTCTCTCTCTCTCTCTTTCTCTCTGTTTCTCTTTCTCTTTCTCTTTCTTTTTCTCTTTCTCTTTCTCTTTCTCTTTCTCTCTTTTTCATTTATTTTTCTAATTATTACGTACCCCAACATCGACAAGTGGATCGTCTTCACGAAAAGAAAAATAAGAAAAAATAAGAAAAAAATAAGAAAAAAGAGAGAGAGAGAGAGAGAGAGAGAGAGAGAGAGAGAGAGAGTGAAAATCTTATGAACTTTAATACGTCTCAAAAGACACCGCGCGCCTACGATAAGTTTGCGATAAATATTGTGTCGATATATTTTTACTCGTTTTTTCTCTTTTTTTTTTTTTTTTAACATCCGATCGTAAAATAAATAACACTGTATTTGTAATGAATTTTTTTTCCACTGAAAAAAGAATTCTTTAACTCTATATACGGTTCGATTCTAGAAGACACTGCCACTCGATTAGTTCGCCATAAATAACGTCTTCGTCTATTGTTATTTGTTTTACATCTGATATAAGTAATATTGTATTTTTAATTATTTTTTCATTGAGAAAGAATTTTTTCTGTTTTACTTTATATAGAGTTCCAGAAGATACCGCCTCTCGACAAGTTCGCGATAAATAATGTCTTTATATATTTTTATTTGTTTTACATCTGAAATAAATAAAACTGTATTTTAAATTATTTTTTCACTGAAAAAAGATGAAGCAAACGAAGAAGAGAGAGAGAGAGAGAGAGAGAGAGAAACATTCGATTGAAAATTCTCTGACATTGCTTATTGGTCGACCTAACAGTTCGAATATTTTATCATATTTTAAACATGA
>OU426868.1:4508801-4523801 GCA_911387685.1 Dolichovespula media
ACCCGACGACAAAAAATCACTCATCCATTCACGATGTTCCCTATTTAGTTATCTAACTACTAAACAAACTAACGATTTTCAATAAATATTAATACTCAAGAGAGAAAGACAGAGAGAGAGAGAGAGAGAGAGACGTAATTTTTATCGACTTTTATATACTGGATATTGTTAGAGAAATATCCATTGGATTTATATCGCTCTCCCCACCCCCATTTCTCTCTCTCTCTCTCTCTCTCTCTCTCTCTCTATTCTTTCTCTATTCTCTTTCTTTCTTCATCGAGAAGAAGTAACTGAACTAACCGACATAGCGAAATTTATCGTTAACGTCGATCGACCAAGGTAATAGCCCGTGAACTACCCAATTTCGTGTGACCTTCGATAGACGTTTCTTTCCCTGTGTGTTAGCTAGCAGAAATACGGAAGAAGAGGAAAAGGAAGAAGGGGAAGAAGAAGAGGAAGAAGAAGAAGAAAAAGAAGAAGAAGAGTGGGAGAAAGTTAAGGAAAGAGGAAAGAGCACGACGTTGAGAGCCATCTCTCCCCTTCCTCTCTACCCCTTCTCTTTCTCTCTCTCCCCCTATCTTTCCCTATCTCTCTCATTCTCTCTCTTCGTGTGGCCACGGCACATCCGACAACCCCTACGGATAGATGGAATTGGATCGGACGGGTAGAACCGCTCGTGGAAGAGGGTGGACAAGCTTTCCTACTGGCGCACCACGGGAATATACGCTCGTATTCGTGAATACGTCTATGTGTTAGTTTATACGTGTATAGTCCATACCTGCTCTCCCCAGAGGAATATGTTATTAGGCCTTCAGGATTATGTACTTCTCGATAGGGAGGAGAGAAAAGAGAGAGAGAGAGAGAGAGAGGGAGGGAGGGAGGGAGGGAGGGAGGGAGACGAGGGGTTCGAAGCAGCGACTTGGAAACGGGGCCACTTTAACGTCCCCTCGACGACGACGTCGACTACGACGACTACGACGAATACGACGACTACGACGACTACAACGACTACGACGACGACAATGTTGAGGACGACCCCACGCTTCAAAATCTACTGACGATACGTTCTCAGAAAATGTATAGACATAAACAAATATTACGGATGAATACCTATAATATATACGGAGGGTATGTGTGTGCGTTTGTGTGTATGTGTGTGTGTTTATGTGTGTCGTATGTGTGTGTGTGTGTGTGTGTGTTTTACCTTTTCCCAAGACCCATACTTTATGGCTATATGACTATGGAAACGAGAAAAGAGATATTGAGTCGAGTCACTAAAGTGTCAATTGTTACGACATTTATTTTTCATGAATTATACGGCCTAATCGTTCTAATACTTTTTTTTTATTTTTTTTCTTTGTTTTTTGTTTTGTTCCTTTCTTTTCCTCTTTCAATGCGATAAAATGATATAACAAGTTTTAATGTCACGCGCATGGTTGTCGTAAGATTTTTGTTTTCTAATTCTTTGCATTCACGGTAAATGAAAGTTCGAGATTTTTTGTCTGGCTCTCTCTCTCTATCTCTCTCTTTTTTTTTTCTTTTTTCACGCTTACATTCTTTCTTCCTCGTCGTTGAAGTAAATAAAACAAGAAAAACGAACGTGCAATAATAATAATAATTATTATTATTATCATTATTATTATTTAGATCGTTTCGTTCTCTCGAGTTTGCTATTAAAACGATTAATCGAATGTTGTGATAACTATTGTTTTGAAATTGGCAAAAATCTGTAGATTAATTAAAATCTTAGGAGATATTCTTGGAATTAAATAATTTAATTTTCTTCGTTGTTTAAATTGATATTACAAATAAATCATTTTAATTTACAATTATATAGCTATTCAATTCCACATAATTGTACATATTAATGAGTGTTCGTTAAAATTCTGTTAAATCGATATTCGTTATAAAATAAATATTGAGGGATCCGATGATATTAATCGATACGAATAATTGTTTTTAGATTGATTGAATTTCGTTGAAATAATATGAGGCTACGTGCGTTTTTCACAAAGACAACAGTCTGTTCTCAAGGTTGACCTTCGGACAACTCTGGTGACAACGTTACACACGCGGAAATTACTAATCGCACGGAAATAATAGTTGGACGAACGATGCGGCGCACGTTGATTCGTTTTTTCCGCTTTACCTCGATGCAATGACGTTCACCTCGTAACTTGGCGAGACGCCAAGTCGGAAATCGTTCAAGGACCCCTTTACCATTGGAAAACCGATTGATTTTCAAGGTTACAGTGATTCGTACACAGTCGTACATATTCGTATACATTCGTACACAATCGTACACAATCGTACATATTCGTACACATTCGTACACAATTGTACACAATCGTACAAAATCGTATACAATCGTATGCAATCGTACACAATCGTCGTTTACAGAATCCATATTGCTTTTTAGAAAAGTTTTTACCAGAGATGTCAATAATGATTAAAAATAAACAAATACGATGGTCTTTTTAAACGAACGTAAACGATAATATGTTATTTACATAGAATGCATATAAAAAGTATTAAACGAATGAATCCATTACATTACATAATTACGAACTAAGTTATTGCGTACTAACCGTTAACCAAAATTGGAAAACAACGTAAGTAAACATGAAATAATACAAAAAAAGAGCATCGAAGAGATCGTTAATGATTACAAAATAAAAAAAAAAACAAAGAAAACTATGTATAAAAGTAACGCAAATATAAAATTAAAAATACTAGCGCAAACAAAACGATCTTTAACACAACAGATATATCTCAAACGATTTATACTTTTGTTTTTTTTGCTGTTTCGTACTCCTAAATAATTAATAAATCTGGGTATAATGAAAGAAAAATAAAGAAAAATTTTGAAAAGTAAAGAAGAACATTGGTTTAATTATTTATTCATTTTGTTATTTTTATATGGTTTAGTTATACGCTTAACGACGAAATAAAATTGCAACGTTTCGATATTAACTCGTACGTTATGAAACCCAAAACCCTTTTCGACCCTTCAGACCAACAAATACATCAGAGATGTATGCGCATTCTGTCAAACGAGTCGTACGGGGAAATACGTAAGTGCAATTTAACTCGTACCGCATAATAATTAATATGCAGTGACGTACGCGACGATAACGTGCGCATGCGCCCATATGGCACGACCGAGAGCGAGAGCGAGAGAGAGAGAGAGAGAGAGAGAGAGAGAGACCCTTAATCCGCAGCTAATAACGTGGATATATCGGACCAGCCGCTTAACCATTTCATGGCAGATGTCTAGACCAGAAACGTCAATCATGGACCACCATACACTCATACGTTCTCGGACGTACGTTTACGAGGACGACCTTAATCGATGTTTTGTTTTAGGATCCCATAGTCGTGTTGGGAATGTAAAGACTATGTAACGACATAGAACACGTCGAACATATACCGTAGATAAACGATCAAAACCGGTCAGAGATCATTGATTAGAGATTGAACAATGAAATTCTCTCGATGAATTTATCTTACACATAATGGGATCTACGATTGTATTTTTATGATTATTCCAATTGAATTGAATTCAATATAATTGGATTTGATCGGAGATGAAATTGAAAGAATTTGGGAGATAAAAAAAAGAATAAGAGAAGAAAATGAAATGATTTTCTATTCAAACAAACGGAATTGTCTTTTTCTTTTCTTTTTTTTTTTTATTCTTTTCTTTGGATATTGTTGGGGAATATTTAAACGATATCTGTAATGAAAATATAAGGTTGATTCATGAACAATTGTTGTTAAAATGAAACAACAGTTATTTATGAACGAACCTAATAAATGTTTACGATATTTTATAATACAAATTTATAGTTTTATTATTTTCTTTAAATCTATAAATAAGAGTGTCATTATATATATATGTGTGTGTGTGCATAGAGAGAGAGAGAGAGAGAAAGAGATTAATTTTCCGTTTTTCGCTCTATCGATTAAACTCAACGAAAAATGTTTCATTTATATTTATTTCGTTTATATATATGTACATATTACAATTATATTATAACTAATACGACTAAAATAAACACACATTTTAATTAATAGAAAAAATTATTAAAAATTATTAAGAGAATATATATATATATATATATATATATATATATATATATATATATATTCTCTTTTCAAAACTTTCACTTACGATATACAAAGAAAAAGGACCAAAATATATTTCAACGTAATTTTCTTGCTCACAAATAATTAACTCGAACAAAAAATTGCTAAGATCAACGAATCGTTAAAACGTTTCTCAAATAGTAACTATTTATCGGTCGACCTATATATACACTTTTTCAACGATACACCGTTTACGCAGAAAAACTACGAAAAAAAAGAAAGACACGTAAATAATTTAGAACGATTCGAGATAATTATCAATCTTCGTTTCAAAAATAGGATACGATCGCACGATTCCACGTACATACGTATGTGCTACGTAACTCCATCTATCCGTGTGTGTGTGCGCGCGCGCGCGCGCATACGTGCATATGTGTGTACGTTTGTGTGTTAGTGTCCGGCGATGACGGTTTCTAGGATATATCAAAAGAGATGAAAGTGAGAGATAGACGAATGGTACGTATCTCGTTTCGCACGACTAACCGATATCTCTCTCTGGAGCGAGGGTTCCTGGAGATCCTTGGGGACGTTTGCGGGAGAAACAGTTATGGAAAGGAATGACGCATCGTTTCTCACGAGCGCATTATTACCCCTCTCCCTACTTCTCTACACCAACACCAACACCAACACCTCCTCCTCCTCCTCCTTCTACTCACCCGAACCCACCCCACTTTTCTTTTTTTATACTCATTCCACTTACCTCGTTACGTCCACCAAAATTCAACGTATGAAATTGGACGCTCTCCCTTTTTTATTATGGACATTCAAGATAACGCGTTGCCTTATAAATATTCTATCAAAAAATTTTTCTAATCCATTAGAATTAATCGATACTGATACGAGGAAAATTGTAATAATGTATTATATACACAATATATATACACAAATGTATTAAAAATAATATGTGAATGTATTTGGAATATTAATTCGAATATATTAAATAAATGTAAATACGGATAAATATATATATATATATATATATATATATATATATATATATATATATATATATATATATATACTTACGTATATTTACGTATAACACGTTTAAACTCGAAAAAAATGCGCGTTAATGAAATTTTAATTTATAAACTGAATTAAATCTTTTGACGTTCTGTAATAATGAAAATGAGTATTATTTTTATATGAAAATACTCTTGCAAAAAACCCTTCTTGAAGATAATGTAACTTTTATTTGGTCGACATATCTTTTTTAATATCTTCAAAATAATGAAAATTTTATTTCAATAAAATGTTTCTGAAATCTCTTTAAAGTAAGATCATTATCAGGTATTATATATATAAATTTTTTCTTTGTAAAAAAACATAAAATTCTTTCCATCTATAATAGAATCTTTTCGATTATCAATATCCAAACACACAGACACACACAAATATAAAATTTTATATATATATATATATATATATATATATATATATATATATATAAAAGATTTTATTCTCTAGTATTTACGATGGCTCAAACGGGGGTTGACGTATGAAACAACTTATATTGGCTCTTATTTTAGACATCGATCGTTACCGGGACACACTTCCTGTCGGCTCATCTTTCCTCTGTATACCCCCTTCTTTTGACGTCGGTATACGAGCGGAAGAGAACTTTTATTGGCAGTGTTTCACTCGCGATCGGCCTGTCTCAGGTAATGGAGAATCTCCTTGATCACCGTCGAGGAAATCGCGCCTCATTCTTTACGTACGCCGAGCGAATTTATCGTTGGGCCATCCGCCACGGAAATTAATCGTTTTGTACTCTTCCATCTCCTTCTCTCTCTCTCTCTCTCTCACTCTATCTGTCTATCTCTCTTACTCTCTTTTTGTTACATAAGTATGTATATTCCTTAGTTCTGGAGGACACGCGTGTCTCCTCTTTCGACGTTTACAATATAACTCGTAAATTCGTATTTTCCTTCTCTCTCTATCTCTCTCTTTCTCTCTCTCTCTCTCTCTTTCTCTCTATCTATCTATCTATTTATCTCTCTCTCTCTCTCTCCTTCTTTCTTTCTCTCTATGGTTACGCATCGAAGCAAGGCAAACCGAGAAGAATACGACCTTTCGTGTCCCGTCTGTATAACCGTCCGTCATTAACTTTACCCTCCCGGATATATTTCTGGCAAAAACAGTCCGCTCGAGTTGCCAGGAAACGTTGGAACGCTGTGCTGCTTGCCCTTTGTCCACCCAATACAATGACAATATAATGGTAATAATGAGAATAATAATAATCATAATCATAAGAATAATAATAATAATAATAATAATAATAATAATAATAATAATAATAATAATAATAAGGATAAGAACGATAGGAAAAAGAAGTAAGAGAGGTGGGGGAGAAAAAGAAAGGAGGGAAAAGACTCTACGAGGTAATGTTCTGGTAATCAGCTCACCACTATCCAAGAGTCCTCTTATACTTGTTAAAGAGTCAAGAAAAAAAGAGAGAGAAAGAGAGAGAGAGAGAATGTAGAGGTTTCGCTGTAGAAAAGAGATTCAAGATGAGGCTTCCTATTCACCCTTCCTCTCCCTCTCTCTCTCTCTCTCTCTCTCTCTCTCTCTCTCTCTTTTTAAAGGACGTCCACGACGAAACCCCGAAAAGGTAGAAGATGAGCTCCTGGGATTTTCAAAGACAGAGAGAGTGAGAGTGAGAGAGAGAAAAAAAGAGAGGTCTCGTCACGGGACGAATATCATTGTCCGGTGTTGAAGAGTTATAAGAGAGAAAGAAAGAGATAGGGAGAGAGAGATAGAGAGAGATAGAGAGAGAGAGAGAGAAGAGAAGGAAGGAAGGAACAGTGTTTGCTCGGATCGTCAAGGAGGAGGAATAAGGAGAGGCTGGCTGATTAACAGGGTCTTATCGTCTTCCAACTGGCAAAGCTCCAATAATCACCTTGAAGCCCCACCAGTTAATCCTGAACTAATTCTCTGCGTGACAGAGCCGCCACTCCTACCACCCGCAGTCCCCAACAGTGGCAGTAGTAGCAGTAGTAGAAGTAGTGGCGGTAGTGCCAGCACCAGCAGCAGCAGCAGCAGCCCTTGCGATTCCACTTTCTTAAACTCTCCTCCTTCTCCAACTTTTCATCGTCTTCCGATATTCTACTTGTCGATACTTTCTTCTCTCTCTCTCTCTCTCTCTCTCTTTCTTTCTATCTCTTTCCTTGTTTTATTTTTCTCTCTTTATCTTTCATAGGCATTACCGGTCTTATCTTTTTCGACTTTATTCACCAAATCGAGATCTTTTATTTTCTCTCATTTTCCTTCGTTTCCCTCATATTTCATCTGGATTTCTTTTCAATTGTCAATTCAAAAATATGTCAACCAACTGATTCATTATTTTTATCTTCTTCTTTATATCTCTCTCTCTCGATATTAAAATATTCTGTATTCTGTATTTTATGTAAAATATATTGTATTCCTCACTCTCTCTCTCTCTCTCTCTCTCTCTCTCTCTTTCTCTCTATCTATCTATCTATCTATCTTTTTATCATTCATTCAATTACCGATTATATATTTTATTTTCTTATCGTATTCATCCAATTTCGTTTCTTCGACGTATTCAATCTAATTTCCTTTTATTTCCTTCATAATATTCCCATCGAATTTTGTTTTCAATCGTCAGTTGAAAATTATGCCAACCATCTTTCGATTCATTATTTTTATCTCCTACTCATCGACGTTAAAAAACATTCGTACGTATTGTATTCCTCTTCCCCTTTTTATCATTCATTCGATTACCGATTATACCTCTTTCGTTTCTTCCAATCGATAATTTTTAATTCGATCGCTTCATTTTTTAGAACATACATTTCGTTTGAATTTGCCATCAATCGTCAGTTAATTAATTGTGTCAATCGTCTCGCTCGTGATTTTTTCATCTTCTTCTCTCTTTCTCTCATATGTTAAAACATTCGTATCTTCTTATCATTCGATAATCGAGAATACTCATATTTGTTTGCTTTTCTTTTATACGTTTCGTATGAATTTCATTTTAATCGTCAGGTTGAGATTATGCCAATCATACGATTCATTATTTTTATCTCCTACTCATATTTCTATCGATGTTAAGAACATTCGTATAGTATTACTCTTTTTCTCTACTTTTTCTTTTTATTATATCATTCATTGAATCATCGATTAAATCTTTCCGTTTCTTCGACGTATTCCACCTAATTTTCCCTCATTTCCATCATATTTTTTCCTTCGAATTTGTTTTCAATGGTCATTTAAAAAATATATCATAAATTTGATTTATTATTTATATCTCTAAATCTCTTCGATCTCTTTCTCTTTCTATCTTTCATTTAATTAACAATTAATATATTTTCCTACGTTTTAATCGAGAATTTTTAATTGGATCCGGAGATTAAAACATTCAGTTTGATTTTGTTACAATCTTCGGATAAAAACTATGTTGACCGTCCCACTCATAATTTTAATCTTCTTCTCTCTTTCTCTCGATGTTAAAACATTCGTATGTTATCCCCATTTCACTCTTTCTCTTTTTATTTTTCATTCGGTCGCGGAATTATATCCTTTCGTTTCTTTTAATCAATAATTTTTAATTCCTTCCCTTTATTTTTTTAATATATACATTTCGCTTGAATTTGCTTTCAATCAGATAAAAATTGTTTCAATCGTCTCATTCATGTATTTTTATATTCTTCTCTCTTTCTATTAATTTTAAAACATTCGTCTTCTAGCTTTCTCTCTCTCTCTCTCTCTCTCTCTCTCTCTCTCTCTCTTTCTCTCTCTCTCTTTCAATCTTTCATTGAATTAACTATTACATATTTTCGTATCTTTTAATCGAGAATTTTTAATCGGATCGCTTTCATATACATTTCGTTTGAATTTGTTTCAATCGTAAGATAAAAACTATGTCGACCGTCTCATTCATGATTTTTATCTTCTCTCTTTCTATCGATATTAAAACATTCGGATTATATACCTCTCTCTCTCCCTCTCTCTTTCTCGTCCTCTTTCTATCTTTCATCCAATTACCGATTTTATTCGTTCGTACACCCCAATCGAGGATTTTCAATTCTTTCGAATTTGTTTCAATCGTCGACTAAAAATTATATCCAACGTTTATGATTTACGATTTTAATCGAGTTCTCTCTTTATCTCGATCGTATTCACTTCTCTCTCTCTCCCTCTCTCTATCTCTATCTCTAATTTTATCATTCATTCCGCCACCGATTTTATCCTTTGATTTTATTACCTTAATCGAGATTTTTTTAATTCGCTCGCGTTCGTTTAGATCACATTCTCGAATCATCTCAATCGTCGCAATCGAAAACAACAAAATGTCGTCTGAAAAACTCGACCTCTCTTTCTTTCCGATCTCCTTTATATCCTCTTTTTGCTCAGGGTCATTAATCATTGTTAACGTGGATACAAGTTCAAACGAGGAAATTCGTCATTAGCAACGAAGAAGTGTACCCAAAGTTTCAACAATAGAGTTATAAGCGAGAAAGTAAGTGAGCGAGAGAAAGAGAGAGAGAGAGAGAGAGAGAGAGAGAGAGAGAAATAGAAAGATTCCTCAGGAAAGGGAAAGAGATAGAGAAGGGAGAAGGAAGAGAAGTCGAAGGAACACTAAACCGCAAAAGAGGATCCAGTTCCGGTAACTTGATCTTCGATGCGGAAGAGACGAGTTATATCTAAGTACTTACGGAACTACACTTCTCTCTCTCTCTCTCTCTCTCTCTCTCTCTCTCTCTCTTTCCTTTTCTCTCGCTCTCATCTCGTTTCCACTTTCTCGTTTAAGCTTTCGTCAAACGGAAAGAGAAGATAATACGTCTTCGTTCCTCCCTCTGTCTCTGTCTCTTTCTCTCTCTCTCTCTCTCTCTCTCTCTCTCTCTCTCTCTCTGAATAGAGTCATCCTAGTCTCGCGAAATGTATTACATGAGAGAGTAGGGGAATAAATTTCGCTTTCCAACGGGAGAATTTCCAAATGGGAGTCGGAGATGTAGGACGAGAATCAAACGGGGAATCAGACAAGAGGAGAAAAGTGAGAGAAAAAGATGGAGATATAGAGTGTTGTGTGTGTGAGAAAGAGAAAGAGAAAGAGAAAGAAAAAGAGAGAGAGAGAGAGAGAGAGAGAGAGAGAAGGCAAACCGGGCGACGTTGTTTTTCTTCTACGGACGACACAAAAAATAAAGACATTAGTATTGATCCCGCGAAATTAATGAGGAAATCAGAGACTGGAACGCGAGGAAAAGGAGAGAGGAGTGATGTGGTGCGGTACGGGCTTAGGAGAGGGGGAAACAGAAGAAACTTTTCCCAACTGTCATTTGTTTCTTTTGAGAAAGAGAGAGAGAGAAAGGGAGAGAAAGAGAGAGAGAGAGAGAGAGAGAAAGAAAGAGAGAAATAGAGAGAGTGAAATGTTCTTCTCGAGTCTCCCTCGACAATCTTTACGTAGCTTTTCGAACGAGACGCTCTTACAGTTTCCGTATCTTTGATGTGTGAGTGTGTTTATATATATATATATATATATATATATATATATATATATATATATATATATATATATATATATATATATATCTGTCGTCTTTCTTTTCCTGATTGAACAACCACGTTAGGCGCCATAGATGGTGCAACGAATCGGCAAAAAATCGGATGACGTACGCGGAAACGAAAGTAAGGCTAAATTCTTCGATTGAATGAAATGAATGAATGAAAACCATCGACACGTAAGTTACTTACGTGTATAAAATTGCTGTAATATTTGCCGGTTTATTTACTCATTTACTTACTTACGTACAACATACTTAGGTGTTATGGTTTTGAGTGGTTAATGGTTGTTGGATATTTTTTTTTTATTTATTTTTCTTTTTTCATTATTATTTTTATATTTCCTTATTGAAAGGAGTAATGGATCGATCGATCGTTCGTTTAATCACCTCCCCCCACACCCCACTCCATTTGAGAAATATATCATTTTAATCATTATTTTAATATACTCGTATTCGAATTATAATAATACCCGCTGTTTGTTCGTCTTTTATTATTATTATTATTATTATTATTATTATTACTATTATTATTATTACTATAATTATTATTATCAGTATTAGTATTATTATTATTATTATTATTATTGTCATTATTGTTGTTGCTGTTGTTGTCATTTTTTTATTTATTAATTATTAATATCGATTACGATAAATCCTTCAGAATATTATAATACATTACTGACGAATATTTCGTAAACATCGATCGGACGAATACATACGTTACTTGTCAAATAATAAATTAGAAGTGTCAATGTAAACGTAAACGATCGAGAACACGTGATATTGACGACACTAATAACAATATAGTTTTATCGATTATAAAAGTGTACTTGAAATAGTCATTAATAAACATTGTTCTTTCCATCAGAATTATTTAATGCACGAATATAAAAACAAAAATTAAGTGAGAAACAATAAAATTGTCTTTTCGATAAATTCGACCGCTCTTTCTATCGATATTTTCTGTTTTTTTTTTCCTTTTTTCATTTTTTTCCTTTAAACAAACGAAACGTTCACTCGTCCGTCTATCTCACTCCCCTCTTTCTTCCCTCCATCCATCCCCCAATCACGAAAACTCGTATAATAACGAATCAAAGCTACTTATGACCTAATAAATAAATAAAACGCGACGATAAGAGAAGGTCGTGTCTCGCAGTGGGATCCAAATTTTGGCTTCCCCATGATGACAAATAAAATCTAACGAAAGGTATCAACGTGTATAATATGGAATGTAGTAAGTACACACACACACACACACACACACATACACAGATCGGTAAAAGAGAGAAAAGTCGTCTAATGCGAAGGGTCGAAAGAAGGAAGGAAGGGAGGAAGGGCTCGAACGTGTTCGTAGTCTGCTTTATATCGTAGTGTTATGCGTGGTAGAGACAAATAACGGTCGTTATGAGAGGTGGTGAGCGCGAGCGCGGTTATGGTTACGGCGATCGTTAAGATACGATGTGACGTAGGCAAAGAGCACGTGGGCCTTGAACGTATTACTGATATTTTTTTTTCTTCTCTTTTCTTTTCTCTTTTCTCTCCCTCTCTCTCTCTCTCTCTCTTTTCTTTTCTTTCCTTCTCCAAGGCAATTCCGGCTAATCTACGAGTCTCTGCATTAGAGGGTGACTGAGTGAGTGAAAGAAAGAAAGAGAGAAAGAAAGACAGAGAGAGAGAGAGAGAGAGAGAGAGAGAGAGAGAGAGAGAGAGAGAGAGAGAGTAAACTAGATACACGTCGTTCTATCGTCAAACATAATTACGTATGTAACTGTCGACTGTCGACGATGTAATTACGTATAAACGTCAACTATACAATCGACGACTCTAATACTTTAATCTCTCTTCGAGATCATCGTGACGTAAAGAAGGATAGATAAAACTCGGGTAACGAATGTAGTATCCGAGTAGTATTTTTCAAATTGAACAAAATTTTTTCTTTTCTTTTCTTTTGTTGGTTTGTTTTTTTTTTAGACGATACATATACCAGAAGAGTTTTCGATGGATGGGTGTATGTGTGTGTGTGTGTGTGTGTGTGTGTGAGTGTGGTATAGAATTAGATAATTAATTTTTGTCGCAATCGCAACACATTTCTTCTTTTCTCCAATATCGTTTCAAATATTATTCAATATATAAATCGCAAGGAGGAAAGATATTCTTCAAAGATTATTAATCAAATTTAATATTTTTACAGAATCTACATCGAGACGATCAGATCTGATAAAGCTTTAAATAGTAATTTTATAAACTGTAATCAAATTTTATCGTAGCTTCGTAATTTCTCATCTTTTACGTTAATTTCTCCATATAACCGTACCTATTATCAAATTCGGGGAACTACTTAGCAGAATCTCAAAGAAAAAAAAAGAAAAAAAAAAACAAAAAAGAAGAAGTTTCTCAATTATACAAAAAAGTATGTCCGAAGAAGTATATCCGAAGTAAGAAAATGTCCGGAAGTATGTACGATACGTTATGAACGTTTATTATTTACGATCTAGCAAAATAACGTATGATTGTGTGATCTTGATAACAAGTATTATTCGTATATTATAATAAAGACCTACACATCATAAGCGAACGAATTTGCGTATCTGAAAAGTATCCTTGAAATATCCTGAAACACACAGCGTAAGCGTGTATACCGTGGTATAAAATAGAAAAAAAAGATAAAAAGGAAAATAAAAAACAAAAAAAAAAAAGGAAAGAAAAGAAATACGATAAAAAAAAAGAAATAAACCGCAAAAAATTCGTCTGTCCTACGAATCAACGCGAAATAAAAACAAGTGAAATAGAATTTAGAAATGAACAATGCCAATAGAAAAGCTCGTTTTAGTCGATATACAATACTAACACGTGACGAAGTTAAAGGATCACATGTCGATGAATGGCCTTGCGGGTGGTCGGAACGAGTGAGTGAGTGAATGAACAAGAGAGAGAGAGAGAGAGAAATAGAGAGAGATACGATTGCTTGGTGGATTAGTTTCAATGGATCATCTGCACTCGACAGATTCCAACTTCTCTCTTTCTCTCTTTTCCTCTCTCTCTCTCTCTCTCTCTCTCTCTCTCTCTCTCTCTCACACTTTCTCATTCTCTCTCAGTGTGTCAGAAAGCAGGCGTGGATTCGCTTCCGAACAAATATACCGACGTCCTTGCAAGAAAAGTCTACTTTTGTCGCCAGCAGAATGCCACCGAGCGCGAAAGGCACCGCCCTTTACTAAACCTATCGAGGGGATTTCGTTGGCTCTCTTGTACTAGCTCGAACCCGTAGAGGAAGAAGAGAGAATGGAAAAACGTTGAAGGAAAAAAAAGGGAGAGCGAGAAAGAGAGAGAGAGAGAAAGAGAGAGAGAGAGAGAGAGAGAGAGAGAGAGAGAGTGGGCGTCACGAACAGATACCCGCGATTCCAATTCGCTATCTCTTATTCTATTTCATCTGTTTCACTTTTTTTCTCTTTTTTTTTTTCTCTGGCGAAAAACGGAAGGGAAGCTTTCGACGAATTTCGACGAGAAAGAAATTTTTCTCGATACTGTCCAACGTCGTTCTCTCTTTTTTTTTTTTATGTATTTGTTTATTTTTATTTTTTATTTTTTTTTTATTTCTCATTCATTCCTTTTTTTTTTCTTTCTTTCAAAACATCGATTCTATCTAAAAGTTCGTGCCTGTATGCATATACTATGTGTATGTAGATATATGTACATATATGTACATACATACATACATACATACATACATACATACACATACATCCACAGAGAGATAGGCGAAGGTATTTTTATAAAAAAAAAAAAGTTATATCGAATTTTTGTCATTTTTAATTTCTATTAAAAGCCCCCTCCCGTCGCCCTCTCCCCACGTGAACGCGATAGCCTTTCGATAAATTTAATATATCACCTGTTTCACGAATCCCAGTAGCGCGCCGATTATTATCTATCAAATGAAATGTCATTGATTCTTTGATCATTGTCAGCGCTGAAATATCTTTACGTGCATCAATCCATTAATCACCTAATTCAATTTCACAATTCGATTATGAGAGCTTTTTTATGATAAAAAAGTATTTAGTACGAAAACATACACTACGATGTCATCATCGATCTAACGCAATATTAAAGCAGATTGACAAAAAGGAAATTAAAAAAAAAAAAAGGAAAAGAAATAACGGAAACAATTACCAAGTCTCGATCGAACGTCCTTCTTTCAATATACGCACGAAATTAATACATTTCTAATTTAATTATAAAATACGCCTCTTCGTCATTTTCAATCGAACGCAATATTAAGGTAGATAGCCAAAAAGAAATTAAAAAAAAAGAGAGAAAGAAAACAATTACCACG
>OU426868.1:4528801-4541301 GCA_911387685.1 Dolichovespula media
AGGAGACACTTGACTATAATGATGACGATCGATAATGATTCCATACCATTTGATTATTTCATTTCTGATTTCAAGAATACTCGACTAAAATTTGGTTAAAAAATTTAATTGCAATTATAATAAAAAAAATATATATATTTACATAATAAATAATTTAATTTTATATTGATTGAATCCATTGGCTCGTCAATTTGAAAGCAAAATTCGATGAAAATTGTTGATTGTTGTTCTTTTACAAATCATAATGAATCACTCGTGTAATTTTAATTTAAAAATCACGTCATTTTCGATCGAGGATACACTTGACTATAATGATGACCATCGATAATGATTCTACAGCTATTGATTGATTAATTAATTATTTTTCTTTTTTTCATTTCACAATAAGTCAACGAAATTTTATTGAACAATTTAGTCGGATAAACAATTCAATATAATTCTGATTAAATCCATTGGCATATATATCGATCTGAGGGGAAAATTCGACGAAAATTGTCGGTTGTTTTGTTTCTTTGTTTTCTTCTTTCCCCCCTCCCCCTCCCCCTCCCACTCTTGCATAGAACGAAATTCAATTCATCGTAAATTTAAATAATAATACAAATATTGGATATGGTATGTAAATTTTTTTGTGAATAGAGTTGTTACGTCCGTCGATTCGGTTCGCTTATCGCAAATAATTGCAATCCGAACGATTGGTTGAAAGAGTCGAACAAAAACGAGGATTCATACGTCGATGGATACTCGAGAATCGTCCGATCGAGTCCACCCCTCGATCAGTCGCGGATGCTTGGGATTCGCCTCCTGTATCACTCCGCACCCTGTGCCCTATGCGAATCACCCCACTGGACACCTCCGGCGTACCATCTGCCCATTCTCTATAACGCGTATTACACAGCAAATGGAACCGTAGAACATCGCATTGCTCTAGCGATGGGTTCGAACGTCGATCGATTCCAAACTATTACGAAATTTCGAATATATTTATTTATTTAATACAATGCCACGTTAACAAAATTAATATAAACCCACGTTAATCTTTTATCTATTTATATATATTTGTATATATCATTATAAATCATTAATAATATAAATAAATGTGAAAATTGTATACATTAAAAAATATTAACAACGTATGAAGTTTTTTTTTCTATAATTATGTAATATACAAATATTAATTGAATAAAAACCGATTATGGATTATCGACAGATAGATTCGTCTTCTTTGAAAGAAAAATTTATATGATATGTTCAACGACGCAATTTTAGAATTTTAAATATATCCTTTAAGTTTATCGTTCGTTGATCAATAATCCTTCAAAATTAAAATAAATCAAATTGAATAAAATCAGATACGAGTTTCCTGTATCGATTGATTCAAATTTCTTCCAAGCAAAACGATATAATAAACAATAACATGTTATAAATTGTATCTCTTTCTCTGGTATTGACTCTTTTACAAAATTGAAAACGAAAAAGAAGTTAAAAATTGAAGATATTTAGAAAAAGAAAGAAAGAAAGAAATATAAATAAATGTAACAATCGACTCTTGAGTTATCGCGAGCCATCGATTTTTAATATTATCACGTAACATGTACTTCTTTTTATATATACTAACGAGGAAACGATGCGCGATTTTTTCCTTTTCTTTTCTTTTTTTTTCTTTTTTTTTTTGGCGAACGAAAGTAGTTTACAAGCCATATGGTGTCCCAATGAAGAGCCGCACCCGCTTCGTAATCGTTTCGTCTATACGAATTGAATTTCACGAACGTACGTACACACACATACATACATATGTATTACAGAGAGTGAGAGATAGAGAGAGAAAGAGAGAGAGAGAAAGAGAGAGAACGATTTTAACTGCTTATCCTTTTGGTAATATCCTGTCTCCCATAGGGGCGAAACGAAAAATCATGCACTCATTGTCATCCCAGAAATACAATTTCGTGCTAATTGAGAGATCCCTTTTCTCTTTCGAGTTTCCACAATGGAAAATAAGTATATTACATCTTTGACAAATCTTTAACAACGAAAGTTGTCGACGTGGTTGTTTCGTATATCATAATAAGTCAATCATTAGCATTAAAAAGAAAGAATTCTGACTCATAACAACTGCGTTTTAGAAAGAAAGAAAGACAGAAAGAGAGAGAGAGAGAGAGAGAGAGAGAGAGATGCTTAGTGAAATAAAACGATTAAATCAAAATATGGAAATATAATTGAAACTTATTGGAAGCTTATTTACATAGGAATTAAAAATATTATACAATCATAAAAGTGAGTATATATTTTTTAATTTATACCGACATTTTTTTCTCAATAACAAATTTTACGAGCAGGCATTTAAAAGGTATTAAAGTTTTGAATTTCATTTCGACAAATCATCTCTTTCATTTATTTTTATTAAGGCTAATCGTATAATTTAACTAATCGAATAATAATAAAGAAGAACCCATTTCCTATGATTGTCAATGATTCAATAATTCTGAGAAAGATTTCTCCGTGATATGAAATTTTTACGAGAAGACATTAAAGACTATTGCCAAGATTTACGACCTTTCAAACTATCAAATCTATTTCTCTAATTCACGTTAAAACTGATCATATGATTTAACTGATCACATAATAATAAAAATAAAAAGAAAACGTCTTTCCAACGTCATCGAAGATTTGATAAAGTTCAAGAGATATTTTTGTCATAATATCAAACTTTACGAGGAGACATTAAAGATATTCTTTCGAAGAATTTACGACCTTGAAATTATTAATACCATTTCTTTCATTCTTATTAAAACAAATCCATAAATGATTTAACCAATCAAATAATAAAGTTTACCCCTTTTTAAGATCATCAAAGATTTGATAAAGCTCCAGAGATATTTTTCTCACAATAACAAATTTTTCCAGGGTAAAATACATTAAATATCCTTCAAGATTTACGACCTTAGAACCTTGTCAAATCGGTTCATTAATTTACATTAATACTAATCGTGCGATTTAACAAATGAAATAAAAAGAGAACCTTTTCTCCTATTTCTTCTCCCCATCGATCTTTTCATTGATTTCTCAAGTGATTCCATAAATCTGAAGGAGACATTATTTTTCATAATATGAAATTTTACGAGGGAACATTAAAGATATTCCCAAAGAGTTACGACCTTGACGTAACTCTGCCAATCATTTATCACATTTATATGATATAACAATCGTTTTATTAAACCAATCGGATAAGATAATCACAAGATAATCTTATTTTCAGTACGTCAATCGTTTCTTTAACAACAATCATTGTTCAAGATTCATTCGAAGAGAAAAAAAGGAAAATACATTTGGCAAACTAGAGAAATGAGAGAAACGAATAACAATAAGTTACGTGAACGAATGGTTGTGGAGGATGAGGATGAGGAGAAAGAGGAGGTTGAGAAGGAGTAGAGGGAGAAGGTTGAAGGTGGTTATGGAATGTGTTGAAAGAAAGTCGGGAAGGAAGAGAAATGTTGACGTAGATTGGTTGGAAAGAGTATGTAAGTGAAGGAAAATTGTAAAAGAGTATGACAGAAGTGGAGAGACAGAGAGAGAGAGAGAGAGAGAGAGAGAGAGAGAGAGAGATCGAGGAAAAACAAGGAGGTAAAGAAGGAAAAAGAAGGAGAAGGAGAGTGGGAGGGGAGTTGGAGGAGGAGGAGGAGGAGGAGGAGGAGGAGGAAGAAGAAGAAGAAGAAGAAGGGCGTAAAGCGTAATGCCGATGACTTTTGTGCCCGGAGCCAAACTCATAATTAAAGTGGTTTCTCCCGTACACTCTTTCTCTCCCTCTCCCTTATCTTACTCTCTTCCTCTGTCCTCCCTTTTTCACCCCCTATTTGGCACTCGTCGACTCTTTCTCGCTCGTCAAAGGGAATACCATGGTCGTCGACGTCGTCGACGTCGTCGTCGTCGTCGTCGTCGTCGTCGTCGTCGTCGTCGTCGTCGTCGTCGTCGTCGTCGTCGTCGTCGTCGTCGTCGTCGTCGTCGTCGTCGTCGTCGTCGTCGTCGTCCCGGAGCATCGTACTAGAAAGCAAGCACGACGATGAGTGATTTGGATAAATGAAGCCGCGGAGTTTCGTTTCGGGCTCAAGTAGAAAAGAGATTTCAAGAGATTTTTCAAAACGTCCTTTTACCTGAAAATAAAGAAGGTAGAAGAGGTAGATGGAAGAAAAGAAGGGAAGAAGAAGAAGTAGAAGAAGAAGGAGATGTAAAGAAAAAAAAAAAACGGAGGAAGGATGAGGGAACGATAATAGGGAAGGGGAGGGGGTATAACGAGAAGAGAGAGAGAGAGAGCAGAAAAAAATGCCCGGCGACAACTTTTTTTTTACGGTCCATCACACGCGTCGATCCTGTCTCGTCTTTTCTTTATTATACAGATAAAAAAAAAAAAAAACAAAAAAATATTACTCATACCTTGTTAGAGCTCGTTTACTTCAAGTGAGCAAAGAAAGATAGAAGAGGATGAAAGAGAAGAAGAAGACAAAATTACTTACGCATTTTCTCTTTCCATTATTATTATTATTATTATTATTATTATTATTATTATTATTATTATTATTATTATTATTATTATTATTATCATTATTATTTTTCTCGGTACGTGAAAAAGGGAAAGGAGGAGGAATAGGAGGTGGGGGAGGTGAAGGGGGAAAAGGAGAAGGAGGGAACAATCGATTCCAAATAATCTCGCGGTTTATCTCGACAACTTTTCTTAATCTTCTTATTGTTCTTCGAGTATTGTATAATAAAAGGAAATTACTTCTTATTAAAAGAAATGATCTTGATCTCTTTTAAGAATAAGAGAAAATCAAAAGGGGAAATCTTTATCTCGAGTGAACGTCATAACTGTGATATCGTGTGTTTCATGCGAAAATCTCTCTCATTCTCTCTCTGATAGTGAGTAAGAGAAAGAGAGAAGTAGAGAGGAAGAAAGGGAGAAAGAGAGAAAACGAACGAGAGAGAGAGAGAGAGAGAGAGAGAGAGAGAGAAAGATAGAGAAGGATGAAGAGAGGTTACGAAGGGTGATGATTCCGTGAAGAATCCTTCCCACTCCCCCTTTCCCGTACCCCCTTCATCAGCCTACCACCCCTCTCGTTGAACGTAGCTCGCTTCCTTTTAACGTCGCTCTTCGATCAGCGCATGGAAACAAGAGCAAATTCAATTACACCTCCGGATTCAATATTGCTCGGCTCGCTCGATCGCGGAGAGGGTAACGCTAGCGGCAAACACCCCATAAACAAGGGGAGATTCTATATGTGCGAGTAGACGGACAAGGATGGTGTTATCCGTTTGCGAAGGGCAAGCAAAAGAGAAAGTGAGAGAGAGAGAGAGAGAGAGAGAGAGAGAGAGAGAGAGAGAGAGAGAGAGAGAGAGAGAGAGAGAGAGATAGAGAGAGAGAGAGAGAGAGAGAGAAGAGAGAGAGAAGAGAGAGAGAGAAGAGAGAGATGGATAGAAGGGATTTCTGATGAGTGGAAAAAAGACGAACGAACGGATCGATGCTAGTCGGTTACGCATTTTCTGCTACCTACTATCTCACTGACTATATGTATGTATATACATATGTATGTGTGTATACATTATATATATATATATATATGTATATATATATATATATATATATATATATATATATATATATATATATATATATATGCAATCGTGTTCTTCTTATGCTTTGGGGACCTTTCGTGTGCTTCGAATGAAAGAGAAAAGAAAGGTATGGGACATTAGCCCTGTAATCTATTGAGCTTGGAACTGCTAAATTACTCTAGGCACGAATTAAATTCCTTCCATGTCTCTTTCGTGAAATTCTTTTCGATCGGACGCGAATTTGCTTCTTATAAAATCGATGGGAGAATATACAAAGAGAATGAGAGAAAGTAGCAAGAGAAAAAATTAAAGAGATAGAGATAGAGAGAGAGAGAGAGAGAGAGAGAGAGAGAGACTATAAAAGCAACAAGATAGAAATGAGAGAGGAAGAGAGAGAGAGAGAGAGGAGAGAGACTATAAAAGCAACAAGATAGAAATGAGAGAGGAAGAGAGAGAGAGAGAGAGAAAGAGAGAGAGAGAGGAGAGAGACTATAAAAGCAACAAGATAGAAATGAGAGAGGAAGAGAGAGAGAGAGAGAGAGAGAGATACAATTAAACAAAAAGGAAAGAAAATAGATACGAAGGAGAAAAATAGAGATAGACGGACAGACGAACAGGATAGACAGACAAACAATGTGAAACAAAAAAAAAATATATGAGAAAAAGAAGAAGAAGAAGAAGAAGAATCAAGAATAGGCCGATGTTAATACTTTCCAGGAAGACGCCGTAATTTTCTCGAGGAGAATTCGCCGAGGGAAATTAGCTCGTGCGAGTTAATAAGACGGAACGGAATACGCACAGCGGAAGCAAGCACCTAGTTGAATACCCCGACGGTTGCGGGCATTCGCATTGTTACGATTATGATGATGCTAAAGGTCGTCGAGGCCAAAGGTAGGAGTCAGTCGATCGCATTTGCGAAGGTAAAATGTGTTTGCTCTGTGGTAAATACCTAGTCTTTCCTCTGAGGGATTAGTTTATCGTTAAAACACGCATATGACTGACTAAACGCGATATTCACGTTCAAAGCTGACCAATTAGGAAGTATTTTTACGTGACAATGGCGGATCGAAATGTACACGCATATATAAATACATACGTACGCACGTACATTACATACTCCAGGAGTGGGAATCGTACACGCACGTTTCGAACGTACGGTCATGCGGAAATTTTCATTGGGTATATTATATATGTAAACCATATTGCGGGTTTCTACCGCAGTCACGTTTGCGATACCAAAATGTGTTCAATATATGTATTTCGAGAAATTCTCCCGTGCTGAGTATATAAAAATTATATACAGTCGATGAAACCATCATTTTATTCGAAATCGATGGAAACCGTTCATGTTAGATAAATGTGACTACATTCGTACATTACATGAATATATATATATATATATATATATATATATATATATATATATATACTATTTGTTTTAATAATAATGATTTTTGATAACAAATGTGTTTCATAATTGATGTTAACGTGTGATAATAAGATATACGATAACAGGTATAGGAAATTATTTTAAGTAAAAAAGAAATAATAACAATTTTTATATCACACACACACACACACACACACAGAGAGAGAGAGAGAGAGAGAGAGAGAGAGACAGACAGACAGACAGACAGATAGACAGACAGGCAGGCAGGCAGGCAGACAAACAAACAGACACCCAGACACACACACATCTAACGATAACGAACCGGATATTGACATTATATATTTGATTCAATGCTCATACATTAAATATTACCATATATTATTGAATTACTATAATTAGGCAATAGATGTATCCAGATTTAAATCACTCTCTTTTTCTTTTTTCTTTTTTCTTACGTGTAAACTCATATATAAAATATATATATATATATATATATATGTATTTCAAAATAAAATGTTAATTGTGAAATATTATAACGGTAAAAAAATAATAATAATTAAATAAATAAAAAATAAATAAATAAATAAATAAAAATGATCGATATACCGTGCTTTAAGATATAGCCAAGATGATGAGACGAGGAGGAGGCTGCTGTTCTCGATTCGAGAGGGCGCATTTGGTGCGTCGTAATGAAATGAGCAAGAGTCACCCTCCCTTTTTTTCGAGTCGGTGAATAAGAGATGAGGGTAGGGTACTTGCACAAAGTAACTAATCCCCGTGTCGTGGCGGGGACTTACAAAAGACTCCGCTTGCTAGACCGGTGAAAAACGAAGAGGAGAAAAAGATGAAGATGAAGATGAAGATGAAGAAGTAAGAGAGAGAGAGAGAGAGAGAGAGAGAGAATGAAAAAAGGAGGAAAAGGGAAAGAAGCACCGACTCGATTTTCTCTTCTCTCTGTCTCTCTCTCTCTTTCTTTTTCTCTCTCTATTTATCTCTTTCTTTCTTTCCTTCTTTCTCCCTTTCTTTATAATGCATCACCATTCTCGATCCCAGAGCTTTTTTTCATCCTGTCGAGCACGCACTCGTACGCTCACAAACCTGAAGCTGATTTCAGCAATGTATGTGCCTACGTGCTGCTACCGTACGCCTTCGCGTCGACATTTTTAATTCAACCTACCCTTCCACCTTTTCTCTCTCTCTCTCTCTCTCTCTCTCTCTCTCTCTGTGTCTCTTATTTTCTGTGTGTTTCTCTCTCTCTCTCTCTCTCTCTCTCTCTCTCTCTCTTTCTTTCCTTTCTTTCCTCTTTTTTTCCTTTTTTTTTCGTCTCTTACTGCCCGGAAATCATTTCTGCCTTTCATTGTTCCACAAAAGGAACAGACGTAGACTGTCCCTTTGTTTATTATCTTGACTTTTATTGTTCTTTTCAAATTCAAATTAAATTTTTCATTTCGGAATCATAATTAAACGCGATATTTGTGACATCGATGATAATAATCATTTTGCACTGCCTTACGTTCAAGAATTCTTTCTTTACTTTTTTTTAATTTTTAATTTAATTGATTTGAAATAACAGAAATATTTGCTTTACGTTTTATTTATTTATTTAATTTTTGTTTATTCTTTTAGTATTATACAAATATTCAACTGATTAATAAAGAATTGGAAATTTGTAATATATCCTATATAAATAAAAGACGATATTTATCTTATATTATTTATGATGAAGTCATTAAGAATTGATATAATTTTAATGACATTGTATCGGATCGGCCAATAAATAACGACGAAATTTTCAATATAATAAATTTAAAGAAACCAAAGTATTTTCACTTCATTATAACGTATGATATAACATAAATATCAAATCTACCATATAATATACATATATATGTATAATTAAAATTTTTGCTATTAAAAGAATTTTAAACGAAACGAATCAAATCAAACATTTACTTCGTTAAATATCGTTCGAATCGATTATTACTAAAATCCGATAGCGAAACGCAATATCTATTTTCCGAATGCATTTAAATTTGTCATATACATACATACGTACGATATTGAAAATTAATGTTGAATCGACGATGAAGCGTGTTTTAATTTGAAAAAAAGAAAAGAAAAAAAGAATCAACGCTTAAAAGTAAACGTTCCCCGGATGAAAATTTTCGTCGTACGGAAGGAAGAAGATTTTTCGTGGCGTTATTTCTCTCTCTCTCTCTCTCTCTCTCTCTCTCTCTCTCTCTCTCTCTCTCTCTCTCTCGTTGAAAATTGGGCTCAGTAGTCCTATGAGTTCTCATGACTGCATTGTCGGGTTACAAAGTCGCCATGTCGATCATTACGCGGATCACCGTAATTTGCTCGGTCGTTATCCTCACCACGAACAAAAACTCGTGTGGTCCGTCGTGCGGTCTACTCATGATGAGAATTATAAGGACCAGAGAGAGAGTGAGAGAGAGAGAAAGAGAGATAGTGTGTGCGAGGGAGGAAGAGATAGAAGAGAAAAGAGCTTGCTCGTTCGGTCGAACGAACGAACGAATGAAGAGGGTGGGTGGAGAGAGAGGGTGGGAAGGATGGAACGAGAAAACGTGAGAGAGAGAGAGAGAGAGAGAGAGAGAGAGAGAGAGAAACATTCTCCCGTAGGATTAATCGGGAACTCGTCGACTTCCTCGTTGAGTTCCCGATTTCTGATTGACGGACCTATGGGAGCTGACCGCGTCTATCTAACGCAATTCCCAAAACGTTTTTCGTGTTTACGTCGATCGGACTTCGATCTTGCTACGGGATTTTTGAGGTCAGGTCAGCTCTGACCCATGCACAGAGGCACATAGTGTTCGTATACGTTCTATCCGGAGAATTAGAGAAAAATGTTTATAGATAACAATTCGTCGTATCGATTTCGGCTTGTGATCATTCAAATATTACGGACGTTCAACGTTATCGATCTATCGTCGATCAATTTTATATGGATTACGTTTTTAACGTTAGGATGAAATTGAATTGAAAAAAAAAAAATGAGAAAAAAAGGAAAAAATGACAAATCGTTCATATCCACTTTTAGCGAATTGTCGAGAGGAAAAATGAAGTGTTTGTTATTGTTGTGAATTTTATTTTGTTAGTAAATTATAAAACTGCAACGGATATTCTTTTTCTTTCTTTTTATCTTTTTTTAGTTTTTTGTTGTTGTTGTTGTTTGTTTCTTTTTTTTTTTTGGCGAATACCCATAACATGAAGAGAAAATGTAGTTTTTAGCTGTACAATTTTTTGTTTTGTTTTTAATGATTTGTTACTGTAACATCGAGTTTACTCGACAAGTTAAAATAATAATTCATGATGGAATTAAAATACAATGTAAAAACTTCTGATAATGGATTTTCTTAGAGCACTTCTTTAGAAAGAATTATAATACCGTACCGCGTAAAATTAATTGTAAAATTTGTGTAAAATTGTTATAGCATTTAACGCGTTAACATCGAATAAAATAATTCGTTATGGAAAATCTGAGAGAAAAGAGTAAGAAAGAAAGAAAGAAATAAAAGAATATAAAATATAAAGAGCAAACGCATAGAAAAGGAAAGAACGAACGTATTTATGTAAACACACACATACACGCACGCACACACACAAACATATATATGTATGTATGTACGTATGTATGTACATAATTCCGATTGTTATACTTCAAATTACAACCTAGACGTATTTAACGAGTTTCGGTCGGTCGAGCTACAATAAAAAGCAATTAAGATTAAAAAATGCAGCCAATAACCACGGTGGTCCTACAGTCCGGGCAAACCCAACCAACCACTTGTCTTCGAGGTCGAGCTTCAATTCATCCTTTCAATAGAAAACTCCTCCTCATTCCTCCTTATCCTTTTGATTATCAAATGCAAAATGGGTGGAGACGAACGAAAAGCTTCGCTCACTTTAATAATTATTTCTTCTTACCGAAAGAGAGAGAGAGAGAGAGAGAGAGAGAGAGAGAGCGAGAGAGAGAGAGAGAGTCGATGATTGTGCTCAAGGAAGAGGACCTGTTTTTTTTGTCTCTCTCTCTCTCTCTCTCTCTCTCTGTCTCTCTCTTTCATTTTTTTCGTGCTTCTTATTCTCCGAAAGATAAGAGCCACCGAGCTTTTGAATTTCTCGATGAACAATGAAAGAAAAACGAGTACCACCCATTCTCTAAAAACTTCAGGACGACGACGATATCTCTTTTATTCTCGTCAAAGAAAAAAAAAAAAAAAAAAAAAAAAAGAAAGAGAAAAAGAATAATGGACGTCACAAAGTCGGTAACATTGAGAAGGATCCGAAGGTGGGACGGATATCTGTTGAAATATTATTTATAATATATCGCGAACACGTTCGGGCCATATCTATTCTTAAAAAATTGAAAAGCTCCGTTGTATTTATGTATACCATCATCCCTCCACCTTCCCCATTACTCTTTCCTTTGAAGAACAAAAAAAAAAAAAGAAAGAAAAAAAATGAGAGAAAAAAAAGGAAGATAAAACTCGTAGGTATTACATGAGGTTCGTAGTTTACCTAAGATCTAAGGAAAGAGTTATATAAAAGTTTGATGGTGCCGATGGTTTTCCACGAAGAAGATCTTTTCCTGAGTTTCTGATAATGCTAGCGGCACGTTATTCGACGATTTTATCAAAAGTACATCCATCCGGTCGAACAGTTAACTTCTCTCGCTGTGAAACTTAGAAATCTTTAGAAGAAGTTCCGCCATCTCGTACCAGGAACGTGCGAAAGCTACCGAAGATATTTTATAAACTTCTTTTTTTTTCTCTTTCTTCATCTTCATCATCTTCTTCTTCTTCTTCTTCTTCTTCTTCTTCTTTTTTCTATTTTCTTTTCTTTTTCACCTATAAAACTTCTGAACGAGGATGATAAATCAATCGATATACCTACGTATATATGTATGTATGTATGTTTGTATGAATTTATATATATATATATATATACATAATGTAACTATGTATGTACGTATGTTGTTCGTAGTATCATTAAATTATCTTTTCGTAAGATACACGCTATCTGTAAAGCTTTATGGTATACATAAATCATTTATATCAAAGGTGTTTAGTGCAATAAATAAAATTTCATTTCTTATTCGGATTTTATATCTTTTAAATTTAAAACCCGTATAGAATGGAATAAGTGAGAATTTATATTGTATGTATTATAATGAAGGAAGTATAATGATTTATTTATATATAAAATAAAAGAAAGAAAGAAAGAAATAATTATAATATTTATGAACAACAACGTCGTTCCTTTTAAAGTCGAAAAATAATCTGTATCTTCTTTTTTTTTACGTTTAAATCTTAGATTGTTTCAAAATCTAAAACAAAAAAATTGAAAAAATCAAAAGGAAATAATATGATGTTCCATAAGAAAGTTGTACGTATATATCTACTAGGAATAATAGAATAGTTCGGTTCAAGAAAAATTCGGACAGTAGAACGTTCAGGATAATGGAGGTTTCTACTACATTCGATCTACCGAA
>OU426868.1:4543801-4553801 GCA_911387685.1 Dolichovespula media
TTTATTTTCTTTGTCCTTCTTGTTTTATCTCTTTTTGTTTCCATTTCCTCTTCTTATATCATGAAATTATCATCGATCGTTAACGCAGTTCTAGATCTATGCGAAAATAAGCGCGCATCAATTGTAAATTATTCTTCCCTTCGTATAGCACAATACTTGTAGACAGACGCATTGAGATATCGAACGATATTATAATTGTTAATTAAACGCCATTAAAATTGCATCGATATTATCAATTGAATCGAAACAATTAATTTCGACAATAACAACGATTTCGTTTCGTAGGATTCCATCGAAAATCATTTCAAATATTTTTCGAACAAACAATCCTTCTCCTTCCTACTGCAACATCTATTATCCTTTTACGCGTATTATCCTTTTACGCGCGACCGATCGTATCGCGGATGAATCATGATGTTTCTTTCTTTTTCTATTTTCTCTCTCTCTCTCTCTCTCTCTCTTTTCCTTTTTTTTTTAAACAAGAAAAATATTCCTCTGTTTTCATTCAATCTCTACCCCATAGAAAAATCTATAGGGAAGGTCTAAAGACATCCCTCCGCAGACAGACACATCGTGGCCCGGTAACCCCCTTAACAATTTCCTTGCCAATCAAGAACGAGCCCTTAAATGCCTCCGGCTCTTTCATTCCATGCCATTTCTTCTCTTTAACCCCCGCCCCCCAACCCTTGGATGGATGGATGGATGGATGGATGGATGGGTACTACGATTTCAAACATCCCTCTATAAACGTTTAACGTACGCGATACCTCGAGATAAACCCTCTATATCCTTCGTAAAAACCTTTAAAGCTGTTCTAACCATCGTTTACATCTTCAAAATGTCGTATTATATACATACATACATATATATATATATATATATATATATATATATATATATATATAAAACGTTTACGAATGTACTTTGGTGGTTAAAACGATCTATACAAATACATAAATAGGCACACGCACACGCCACACACACATATACATACATACACACGCATGCACGCATACATAAATCTGTGGGTATCTAAAGTACGCCTCCTTTGTAAAATCATTTGAATAATAAGATAATATAAGGTGAATAAAATAAGAACGTCGGGTGAATTCGGATATGATCGGAAATAGATTCTGGAAGAAAAGCTATTAAAATATTCACGTTCAGTTCTCTATCCTCGCCCTTTTCTCAGCCACCCAATCCCTCCCCTACTCACCCTTTCCCTCCCACACTACTATCCTCCCAAGCCCCCTCCTTTTCTCTTCTTCGTTTATCCCCCTTTTACCCGTGAAACGACGAACCGTTAGTGGAATAAGCGATAAGCATTACGTTAAGTTCTAATGAATTTCACAGCTAATTCTAGCACGGAACTCGTCTTACCCTTGAAGTACTCTCTCATTATCGCGAAAGCCGACGCCTTCTCGCGGGGAAAATTATAGTACTAATCCGTTGAAACATGCATAAAAGCCAAGGTATTAGCGTTAGCCCGGTCTTTATCTTTATCTCTCTCTCTCACTCTCATTCTCACTCTCTCTCTCTTTCTCTCTCTGTTTTTCTCTCTGTTTCTCTCCCTCTCCCTCTCTCTCTCTCTCTCTCTCTCTCTCTCCGACGTTAGCATTAATAAAAACCACCTTATCTCATCTATTCGCCTTAAAACGTGACACACTCGTTATAGTATGACTTTTATAATCCTCTCACGTTTCGAATTTTTAAGTATTCGATAAGAATAATAAAAAAAATTCAATTTTTATTTGCGTAACGTGTTTCCTTACGACATCGATTAATTGTAGAAATTAATACCTTTCCAATTAATAAATTATCTTTATTTTAAATAACGAAAAGATAACGCAGTTATATATGAATCGTTATTATATATATATATATATATGTGTGTATTATATTATATATAATCGTTATGTACGATTAGAGTGGATATATTTAAAAATGAAATTTTGTACTTTCGTCAAAGTATTAGGTGTAGAGCAAGTACGAAGAAACTCAGTCGTTCGACGATTGTTACGTCCTAATAATTAAACTTATTAACACGTCTTAATTAAGTCTTAATTAGAAAGACAACAAAACAAAAGTACGAGAGAGAGAGAGAGAGAGAGAGAGAGACAACAGATAACAAAACACGTGTGCATAACACGCGTCGCCGTACGACTCCTTTACAATGAACGTACTCTAATCTAAACGTAATCAAATCTATGGTATCTAAAATACGTATACTCACGGTATACATGTTAAATAATCCTTATCAATACTAATTGCGAGACGATGTTTATTTATTTTTCTTTTTTTATCGATTAGATATCCAGCTAAGGGAATACGAAAGATTGAATAAGAAAATAAGAAATTTCTCGTTCTTCCGACGCATTCGTTAAAACCTTTTATCGTTTACTTCGAGTTGCTTACGTTTATAACGCATTCGTATAAATAAATAAATAAACAAATAAAAAATTAAAAAATCGTCGGTCGGACGAAAACTCCCTTAATCTTCCTTCCTCCCCCCCCCTCCACCCTCCCGTCCTCTTTCTCTCTCTTTCTTTTTCTCTTTCCATTCGAAAGTGCCGCACGTGGAACAGCGGCGAACCGAGACGAGAGGTTGAACGTACCCTCGGCTTACTACACTTAGACACCACACATATTCGCTTATGTACGCGTTTAACCACCTTAGCTCGGCCGATTCTAGAAATAGCGATGTGTTTTCCGCCGGAGGGGATCGAACCCGCGACCTTACGCTTTACGTGCGTACCGGCCTGACATATTTTTAGAAAGTCAACTGAAAAATGTACGGTCTACCCACTCCATCCCTCTTCCTCCTTCTTCTCCCTTCCACCTCCCATCTTTTTTTTTACCTTTTTTTTTACCAAAACCAGTCACCTCTAGCCATCCCTCTCTCTCTCTCTCTCTCTCTCTCTCTCTCTCTCTCTCTCTCTATGTATCTATCTCTCTCTTTGCTTTCAAATAAGTATTTATCACTTGAATAAGAATTTATAAGATTTTCACCTCGGATAAAGAAAAAAGAGAAAAAAATAACTAAAAGGATTGAACTCGCAAGAAATCCCGCAAAAGAAATAAATAAATGGATTTATTTGCTTAGCATTGTTTTTTTTTTTTTGTTCCTTTTTTCTCTTTTAATTAATTAATTTATTTCCTTTCTTTTTTATTATATACCGAAGACAACGAAGAGGGCTGAATCAATTCGTATCGGACAGTAAGAACGAAGGGAACGTTAAATTATGTATGAGCTCATCTCATTTCTATAATGTTAACCGACGACAACAAACCCATACTATGTACAACAACATTGAATATCTATATTCGGTCATAGGGAATGTAGATGCAACCCAGACGCAGACGTTAGTCTCGCTTATTCTCTTATGCAAAATCCTACGACTTTTGGCAAGGACCTCCTCTTTTGAAAAGAAAAAGGATGCTGAAAAGCCGGACGATAATAGAAAAGTTCGAAGGATGTCGATCGAAGCATCCTTATCTTTCGAGTTTCTGCCTTATCTCGCTTTGCTTACTCGTCATCCTTACAAAACTTCTTTGCTTCTCTCTCCCTCTCTCTCTCTCTCTCTATCTATCTATCTATCTATCTATCTATCTATCTATCTCTCTCTTACTCTTACTCTTTAACTCGTACCGTATCTATCCATCTCCCACCCCCTTTCGTTCGTTGCATTTTAATATGCACTCTCACGGACTCAATTCCGATTCTGATTTATAAACAAATCACGCTTTTATTCAAATATATACATACACACGTACACACATCGCACATACATACACTTACATATATACGTACATACATACATACATACATACATACATACATACATACATACATACATACATACATACATACATACATACATACATACATACATACATACATACATACATACATACATACATACATATATACATACATACATACATACATACATACATACATACATACATACATACATACATACATACATACATACATATATAAATATATATATATATATATATATATATATATATATATATATATATATATATATATATATATATATATATAGATACGTATGTATAGATTTCTTTCTTCGCGTAAGCCGGCCGTTATTCCAAGAACTTCTCGGAACAACCCTCCATCGCTCTTTTCTCACGCCTCGCTTTTACTTTCGTTCCTCTTTCTTTCCTCCCTCCAAAGTCATCCCTCCTGCGTAACAACACCCTTTCTCTCTTTCTCTCTCTCTCTCTCTCATTCTCTCCCTTCATCTCTAACTCCGCGTCGTTTCCGAATCCCTCAGTCCAAGCTACCGTCATCCTCCTCCCTATCCTCTTCCTACCCTCCTACTCCTCTTTTACTTCCTCCATCCTCATCGTTCCCAATCTGGCACGAATTTGCATGAAACCCTTTCTCGAGACCGACGCTTGTTATGACCGAAAACTCTATAGAACGGTCTTGCCCTCATTCCATCTATCTATCTCTATCTATCTTTCTCTCTACCTCTATCTCTCTCTCTCTCACTCACTCACTCACTCACTCACTCACTCTTATTCGAACGCCAGATGAAATATTCATTTAATTATGACTGATTAAAATATAGATAGCCGTGTTACGTGCTGCATTACACTCGGCCGAGCACTGTTCTCCCTTCAATAACTTACATCACTCTCTCCCTCTCCCTCTCTCACTCTTTCTCTCTCTCTCTCTCTCTCTCTCGATATCCTTCTACCTACACTTATCTACTCGTACGAACGTTCGTCTCTATTCAGACACGATTCCACGTGGACTACCCCCATTCGTTACGAATACGAATAAAGAGCCCGGTTGCGACGGCTAATTGTCCGTAAGCAGGCACCACCATCACCTTACCCCTCCCTCCTTTACTCCTTCTCGTCCTCGTCCTCCTTCTTCCTGCCTGTACTGTAAATTGCCGAGTCGACTTGTCTTTATCACGAGCGATTTCGCAGTTACCGTCATAAATATTTCAACGAGTTATCGTGTTTCTCTTCTCTTTCTTTTACTTTCTCTCTCTCTCTCTCTCTCTCTCTCTGCCTTTTACTTTCTATCTCTCTCACTTTCACTCTCCTCTTGTGAATACTCGTACCCAAGTATTCTTCTTTGTGTTTAAGGGAACGATCGAAGGAGAAGATTAAACTTTCACACTTTCTTGATAAGCTTTTCGCACTTTTCGTTTTTAGATTCTAATTAATTCTAACAAGATAATAAAAGACTTTAAGTGTAACACCGTCGATATTAGCTTTTAAAGACTGAAATTTCATCCTTCCCTGTCTCCCTCCCTCCCTTCCTCTCTTCATCCTTCCCTACTTCGCCGCCCATCTCCCCACCCCATCCCCACACGATATTATTTGTTATAATTTTATTTGCGAGAAGCGACGATGACAATATATTTGTCTCCATTCGTTTGACGGTGAATAATGAAATAACGTTACGTTTAATTGGATTCGGTTTTTGTTCGTTCGTATAAAATAGAAACTAATCGTATCGACGTAGTGTATTTTATTCGTAATTAAAGATAAAAGCATTTAACGCGATCGTAGCATTTGTTCTCTCATATTTTGTCAATGCACTGACATCTTTCTATTAACGAAATACAAATAATTCTTTCGTGCGTTCTTTTTTTTTTTTGTTAATCGCCTATTAAATAGAGACAAGAATTACATGGTAATAGTTCCGATATAAGTAATTGAAATTTTTTTCCAGGAAAAGTACTATGAACAATTGTGCAACGATCTAACGGGCGTAATTAAAATCGTGACGTAAACGTTCGATCTTAAAAAAAAAAAATTACTCGTACATTATATTTTCCTAATACCTAGTTATATTCGTAGTATATTAGAATGATCGCCCGTTCAAAATTTCTGATAACTCGTTTCTCTCTCTCTCTCTCTCTCTCTCTCTCTCTATGTCCCTCTCATTCTTTCGATTCCACATACCACCCAAGTCGATTCTCGATGTTAAAAATATTCAAATACATCGTTAGAGGCATTCTATAATTAATGACACTACGTTCAGAAAGTGGTAACCAGTTCTATATAGTGTAGTAACAAAATGACATTGACTAGACAAACGATGTTATACTATTCGAGCTGTCTAAGAAAGATGTCGGAAGAGTTATCGATATCGCAGCTGAAATAGTCGAGAGTCGATTACAAACGTTTCGAATATACGAGGGTTGGATACTCTCTAAACATATACATACATATAAACTACATACATAGATATCATGATAACGTGCCCATCTCAAAATCCATAAGAATTCAGAGAGGGGAATAACGTCGAACGGGCGCTCGTAAGAGAAAGAAGAAAAAGGAAAAAAAGAAAAAAGGTGTTTCGTAAATCTTCGTCCCATAAGATAAATGATCCAAAATGATCTATGGAAAATCATATTTAAATCATATCACTTATAAGAAAGAGGGGAGACTAGGAAACAAAAAAGAAAAGAATAAAAAAAAAGAGAAAAACAAAAATAAAAAAGAAGATATATTAAAAAATTTTTAAACCTTTCTATGGGTGGTTTGTTTTATTTTTAAACCTTCCTATATTCACTCTTCTCTTTCCTTCTCTCTCTCTCTCTCTCTCTCTCTATCTCTCTATCATTATCTCTCTTATCATTTACAAAACGACGATACGTAATAGAAAATCGTAGTGAGATGATAGAGTCACATATGGATAGATAGATAGATAGATAGAGAGAGAGAGAGAGAGAGAGAGAGAGAGATCGATATAGTGTCACTAATAAGAAGATAATAATAATGGACGGGCCGCGCATCGGTACTGAGGGCCATGGGAGTGGCACCATTAATATCCACTCAGGCTCCACTTGACAATTACATAAATATATCCCTAAGGGCTTCGCGGTGGATCTAGGGTGGTAATCCTTAGCCGCCAGTTGGCACTCCCTAATTAACTATTCTTCATTAATATCACTTTACTGTCTCTCTCTCTCTCTCTCTCTCTCTCTCTCTCTTTCTCGCTTTTTCTCTCTCGTTCTCTCCCGATTTATCGTAACAGTCTCATGTCTCGAATTACTATGTCTTTTTCGTACCCGTAATCGCTCAACGAGTCAACCGGCTTTCGTTAAGGAAGCACCTGCTTGCATACGAAAAGAGGAATAATGATCTTTGAAACTTACAGCTGTCCCTCTTCGTCTTCGATATTTCTAATTTCACGATATATTAGATATACGTACGTTGATTCTCTATTTCTAAATTAATGAAGTCGATTAAAACGTTGAATTCCATCGGAGATCATCGTTGAAAAATAATTCATTTGTAAACTCTTTACTTCCGATTATTTTTCTTCTGTTTTTTTCTTGATCTTTTCGATCTTCGTTCTTTTCTTTCCCCTTCTTTTCCTTTTTTCTTCTTCTATTTTTTTTTTTATTCTTTCGACTTTAATTAAAAGATTACGAGTAAACTATTACCGTAATTAAGAGCAAGGTATAATATGAAATTTACGAAGATATATTTTATTGTATCCTTTATATAGAAAAAGTTACGAGCTAAGGTATTAAATGATTATATTAGATTGAGCTTGAACGCTCAAGTTTCTTTTTCTCGAAGTATATTTAAAAGATTTTTACAACTTCTGTAACAACCTTCGGAAGACCCAAGGATATACTTTGTAACAGGATTAAAGTCTGATGTAAAAAAAAAAAAAAAAAAAAGAGAAAAAAGTATAACGATGTGTTCTAAATGATGAATGTTTAATCTAAAAGTACAATAATAAAAAAAAAAAAAAACGAGGAAAGTTTAGGAAAAATATTACGAACAGATATGTAAATGTATTCAATCGAAATTTATTAAAAATTAAAATTTATAAACGGTCGAAACGTTAAAATTACTTTTACGGTTAAAGGGTTACTAAGGGAACGAAATGACGTCACGAGAACGTCTTCCTTTTCGATGGGAAATAACCCTTCCTCGCATAAGGGCGGCGAATTAGCAGGACCTTTTGCAAGCTCACCCTTCTCCCTTCTCCCCGCCCCTCCCTACCCGATAGTAGCAGTGTCAAGCTACGTAGGCAACCCTCCTTCCTATATTTTTTCCTCTCTCTTTTCTTTTTGACTTTTTTTTTGTATTTCTCCCCTCCCTGCCATCTTTAAATTACTCTGGATTAGGCTCTGCGTGCATTTTACGAGCGAGAGAACGACACAACTTTTTTAATAGCTTCTGCGATAGCGGAGAGACTACTACGCCTTCTAAAGCCCTTTTTTGCATTTTCACAGCGGACCATTTCGGGCGTCGCTCACTCTTGAAATTTATCGCTATCATCCCTTCCGCGGACGTATTCGGACCGGTAAGGCTAATAATAAAATCCACGTTCCTAAAGTATAATCGAGCTTATCCCGTGACACGATGCTGCTACGGTAAATATATATATATATATATATATATATATATATATGTATATATGTCTGTGTGTGTGTGTATATACATGTATATATTAAACATGTACATATGTTACCTGCTGCTAGATGTTACGAATAACCAACGAGTTTTGTGTACAACGCGTTTCCGCGCTTCGTCGTGACTAAACGCGTAAATACGAATAATACGAGGCGTGATTATTATTGGACCGTTTCACAGAATCATATAATAGCATTTAATTTTCTTATTTGTACCGTGTGAGAAGACTCCAACGATACACAATATTCCTGTGGATTTATATGAATTTATTTATACATCCGTTCACGAATATGGAGAGAAAATCGTTTCTTTTTCAATCATAATATTCTTTAATCAGAGAAATGTTAAGGCGCAGGATTCTATTCTAACTTCATTTTGTTTTCCAATAAAAAATTAAAAAATAAAAAATATATATAACGTGAACTTATAATTTAGTATAACTTACAATAAAATAAAAATATTATATATAACGTGAACTTATAATTTAGTATAACTTACAATAAAACTATATATCTCCATGATAATTTCGTTTGAAATATAACCATGGAACGAATAACAGTTTCAGTGCAACGTGAACAAGCTAATGACAAATAATAACTGATGATGTGCAATAAATTTAAATATACGTGAAATATTTGTTTCATAGTATATTCATCGATCTGCAATATTTCAATTTTTTTTTTTTTTTCATTTTTCATTCTCCAATCACACTAAGTACAATTAAATACAATCTTACCCAGTGAACGTTAACGTTTCAATTCGAATTAATAAAAGAAAACGTAGCAGGTGATTTCAAATTTTTAATTTGACATCGTTACACGGATAATTAACCTTTGAACCCTGATCGATCGGGACGAGTGAAAAAATAAAAAGAGAAAAGAATGAGAGAAACAAGAAGAAAAAAAAGAAATCTACTCGTTTTATCCGCCATTTCCTTCGTCGTCTGCTTGGATTTTCTTTTAAGCGGCGACCCACTCAACCTCCTCCTCCTCCTCCTTCTCCTCCTCCTTCTCTCTCATCGTTCTCCGACGCGGAAACGGCTTCAGGATTACGAGAAAGAGATTCGTTCGATCCGAGTAATCCTCGTGGTAAGAGAACGGCATTCGTCTCGGGACGAGAATAAAAAGGGGAGGGGGTGGGGAGAGTGAGGGGTGGTTAGAGGAGGAGGGAGAGACGGAGAAGGAGGACACGGAGGGGCGGGGAGACTTTGAAACGACTTCTGTCTTGAGCAAGGTGATAACTTTGTACGCAGGTGGTACTTATACATCCTTTCCACTAGCTCGCTCGAGAAAAACCACTCGACTTCAATCCCTTGAAATTTTTAGCCTCGAAGACAACCCTATATATCCCTATCCCCGAATGAATTTATTATAATATTTATTCGGGACGATTCTATTATAGTGAGTTAGCCAAATCCGACTGATTTGTTATATCGTAAGTGGAGCGCGGGCGATAAAGAAAATTATGACGTATTGTTATTGGGTTAAAAAATGCAAAATACTTTTTTTTCCATGATAATTGAACGTCGTTTTTTCGCTTTCATCTTGGTTAAGGTTGAAACTTATCG
>OU426868.1:4558801-4561301 GCA_911387685.1 Dolichovespula media
CGTATAAATAGTCTTAACAAGATGCGATGAAGAAAAAAAAATATTTGTTTAATCCGCACGTATGTATTTTCTTTTTTAGCATGACACAGAGATGACTTTACTTCTTCTTCTTACCTCAACTTCGTTGAGATATCGTGTGACGAAAGAATAATAATTTTTTTAAATATCGTTACGGAGCCATGTTATAAAGGGTTGAAGCATTTAAATAGAAAGACAAATAAAGAAGAAGAAAAAAATTTCTATTTGAAAAGTTCAATTGGTTTGATATATAACAGGACGCAATGTACATTAGAATGTTTCAAATTGAATGGAATCATTCTATATATCAGGACAAAAGTATACGATCGCAAAGAACGAAATTACTTTAATAAAAATAATCTCTTATGGTATTAAACAAACGATATTCAATGATTGCTTTATTGTTTTCTAAAACTAATCTCATTTTAATCATTATTTTTACGGTGCTTAGATATATATATATCTTTATCGATACAATATCTTCTTCGTTATTTAATCATCGAAATATAAATAATTCGATCGTAATTCATAATCCACGCGCACACATACGCACGAACGCATACACACATATCATCCTCGTCATAACTTGATCCTAATCGAAAGGCAATAAATAACAATTTCCATTCTCTCTTCGTCCGAACCCCTCATCTAACGACCATACGCATACAAAGAATATATCTAATCTAATCCAAAAACGGCGAGAAACCGATTAGACAAATCATCTTCGAAACTAAGTCGTCTGTCTATTCTCTAGTGTCTTTCATACGTAATATCATAAATGTCGAGGATAATAATATCATAAATCAAGTAATTAGCTTATGGCTCTGTGTCTTTATATAACAAAAAAAAAAAAAATATACCGAAGTGAAAAAAAGGAAAAAGAAAGAAGGAAATAAAATAAAAAAAGAAAAAAAGAAGAAGAAAAGCACTAACGATGTCGCGAATGTATTAGAACTTATTTCGTTACTATATAATGTTATTTCGAATATTTCTTTTTCAATAGGAAGAAAGAGGACGAAAGCATGACGTTATCTACCCCCAGTTTCCGACGACGCATCAAATAAAGAAAGAAAAAGAGGAAGATAAAAAAAGAAAGAGAGAGAGAGAAAGATAGAAAAAGAGAACGAGATAAAGAGAGAGAGAGAGAGAGAGAGAGAGAGAGAGAGAAATAAAGAAAGAAAGAGAGAGAGGAGATACCGAAAGAGACTGAGTTTGAAACCACCGACTCGTCGACGTCGACGTCGACGTCAACGACGACGACGACGACGACGACGAGGACGACGACGTCAGAAGGGGTGACAGCAACAGTGACAGCATCTTCCGACACTGATTAATGATGAACAGAGTCAATGGTTAATGTCGCGGGGTGCGTAACTTTCCCCTCTCTCTCTCTCTCTCTCTCTTTCTCTATCTTTCCTTCTCACTCGTTCCCCTTTCGCCATTTTTCAATCACGTTCACCCTTCTTCGCATGACTTTCCGACTATGGAACGACTACGCATCTGAAAATTTTGAGAAGGCTTTCCTTCCTCCTCTTGCTATCTGCTTTATTAAATTCACGTACGAACGTCGTTAACTTTGAATCAACGTTGGCGTAGAACGTTAGATGATATGACACGCGGTGTCGAGCGTTATATATATATATATATATATATATATATATATATATATATATATATATATATATATATACGTATATATATTATACTGATTGTGAGTCACGTGGATTCGATCAAATTAACTATTTAAGATGGAAATGTTTGATCGATTACATCGACGATCGAAGTATCGTATGTAGTATTGGAAATTTATACGAAGTTTAAAACGATTATGTACTTTGTACACTCTTAAGTATTGCGACATTGCAATAATGCAAATCTTATTGTCTTTCTGAAATTCTTTTATATTAAAAAATTACGATAATATGAATCGATTTTCTTTTTCCGTTTTCTCGACAATCTGAAGCATTAGAAAATAATAGAACAAATATGAAGTATTTGAAAATTCAAATAATACACGTCGATAATATTTCGAAATCTCTCTGAAGTGTTTGAATATAACTGAAAAAAAAAAAAAAAAAAAAACAGGATGAAAGAAATATAAATCGATTATCTTTCAAATAATCTGAGATATTGAAAAATCTTAAAAAGAAAAGTATAAGGTGATTGTCTTTCGAGCTTTACAATTAAAACAAAAAGAAAAGAAAAATGATAACAAAACAAAAAGAACACAAAAGAAATGAAGAAAAACGAAATAAATGTGATCGATCGTGTAAAAGATATAATGAGATAACGTTTTGATCGCGTTGAAACGTTAAAACGTTTATGATCAATTCGTTTTCTAAGAAAGATACATCTGTTGATATACTTTAATAACCATTTTCAATAATTAACACAATCGAGATAGGAATGTATCATTCAAACTTTGTCCTAATTACGCTTCTTCTTCTTCTTCGTATTTAATCAAATAGAATATAAATATGAT
>OU426868.1:4563801-4583801 GCA_911387685.1 Dolichovespula media
TACTTAGAACGCATAGCACAGGTCGTTAACGTTCAACACGCTCAATACGTAGGAAGTCGTATTTATTCGAATCTATCAATAAACGCATTTATTCGCTTCTAAGAGCGAACGAGCGACCGACCGACCGACCGACCGACCGACCGACCGAGCGAGCGAGCAACCAAATGAATAAGTAACTAAATGAGAGAAAGAGAGAAAGAGAGAGAGAGAGAGAGAGAGAGAGAGAGGAGAGTAGTGTTTTCAAACCGTGGCTCAACTCTTACTTACAACTCGTGCGTTGGACCCGCTTACGTTCCCTCGTTGGGAGTCGAGTGAACGAACGATTGCAAATGCACGCGATAAAGTAGATGGACGGGCTAAAGACGCGTAGGTGTGTGTTTCAGCGTCACAAAATAATGATGACCGAAGTCGGCAAACGGTTTCACCGTTAAGTACCAACCGGTTCTCTCCAACTACCGTCGTTCTGTGTTCTCGTAACGCGTTATTTACTCGAACGTCCGTACACCACCGTTTCACGTATACAGTCCTTTTCTCTCTCTCACTATTTCTCTCTCTCTCTCTCTCTCTCTCTCTCTCTTTCTCATTCTTTTTATCTTGAAACGGGTGGAACTTTTAGCTTTCAGAAGGACTTCATTAAGGATCGATTAAGTAGAATGAAAAAAAGAGAAACGAAAGGAACAAGAGAAACGTCATTTTAAAACCGCTAAACGCGCTTTTGCTCGAAATAAAAGGAATAACGAAAACCACTTAGAACACATATACACATACATATATACGTATATATATATATATGAATATTATATATATATATATATATATATATACATACACGTATGTATATAGTTAGAGATATGTAAGCGTATGAACGGGAGCATAAATTATATAACCATAGTCGCTATTCATCCGAGCATCCATTTTGCGGTGAACACAGCACCGAGAACTCGACCGACCCTTCCAACCTCTCCTCTCTCTCTTTCTCTCTCCCTCTCTCACTCTCTTTCTCTCTATATCCCCTTATACCTCCCCTCTTTCTCTTTCACTCTTCCTTCCTTCCTTCCTTCCTTCCATTCTACATGCCGGCTAATATTCAATTCCGCATAGTCTCGTAAACTCCGTACACTACAAAGTTCGCTGAACGTGCACGACGATAGAACGACGATGATGACGCCGACGACGTCACGGTCTCGGATTTTCGGCGAAGACAGAAACCGCAAGCGGTTTCTACACCGCAAAATACGACGCGTGGATCGTTAAGTAAGCCGCCCGTTGCACTTACGTTCTCGGTCTATTATATTTCGAGTGCTTTCACTCTCATATCGCTTGCTCCGAGTCAATTTTGTCATAACGAAAATTACTCCTGTCTCTAGTTTCACTTTATACCTATCTCTATCTATGCAGTTACGTAGAGGATGCTAGATAGGACGTCTTGAATAATAAGTATTTTGTTAAAGTGACATTTCGATCGCCATTACAATAATTAGATGTATGAAAAGTTTGTTTGTTTCTTTTTTCTTTTTTACTTTTTCTTTTTCATTTTTTTACTGATAAAACGCGATCCTAAAATTTAAATTTATATAACGCCGATTCTTGTCTCTTTTTTTTTTTATCTAAAAAAGAAAATCATATAAAGCATAACTTATTATTGGTATAACTAAACCACCATTATATCGGTTATAACTTATCGCTAAAGGACATTAACGTGAATTATAATGAAATGAAAAAATGCATTTTTACAATTAAAAAAAAAGAAGAAAAAATTTATAATAAAACTCGAGGAAATATAAAGAACATATATATATATATATATATATACATATATATATAAGTGGGTAACTTATGAAGTTACATCCAGTTACCAATGTGATTAAAGTGAAATCAAATTTAACTCGAAATCATATTCCGCACAAAATTTCAATTATATCGAATAATAATCACGGTAATAATCGTCGTAATGAATCATTTCGTAATTTTTTGATATATTATTAAATAATGAAATTTTTCTATTTCATTACGAAATTAAATGATGAAATTTTATAATACCGGTTTACAAAATTAGTTATGCGGTATATAGAAATACATCATGCTAACGGATGTTGGAAATTCATCGTTCAAAGAGTAATAGTAAATTAAAGATAAGATGAACCTAATCGTTTCGTATGCAACTTATGCCCACGTATGTCTACCTTCGTCTGGCTGCCTACGATCTACAAGGTGTGATCAAAGAATTTCGAGACACGCGGACTAAAACATTTCTAATATTGTATATAACATTGGAAATAATCGCACGTTGAACGATTCTAAAATTGATCGAAGACAATTATTTTAAAGTTAACTGAAGAAGAAGAAGAAGAAGAAGAAGAAGAAGAAGAAGAAGAAGAAGAAGAAGAAAGAAAAGAAAAGGAGAAAAATAAAGAAATTTCATTTAACGATATAAACGAAATGATTTTCGTCGAGAGGTACTCTTTATCCTTCGATCATATATCAAAGCGAATAAAAGAAAGAAGAAAAATTAGATAAAAAATCGCCTGGTGTCGATTGACGTCGGATAATCCTTCGTGAAATCATATCCTTCGAGTAAAGTCTGTATGTTCGCAAAAATATGGCACCAGAACGTCAAGTACGATCTTGAGACAATGGTTACCTGAAAAATAAAAAGAAACGATATACGTGTCATTAGAAAGTTAGAAACACGATCTAAACTTTATAAATTATCCTATCGACTGATCATCGGACTATCATTTATCTTGATAATAATTCAACGTCTAAACGAAAGAGAAATTTCGATCGTAAAAAGGATTTAATTTATATATTATATGTGATTGTTAATACACGTTATTGCTAATATATACACATATTATTTTGTTAATATATATATATATATATATATATATATATATATATATATGATAACATATATATTATCGAAATAAACCATAAAGATCAGTCGTCCTGTAATCTCGAAGCTTGAAATACCAAAACAGAGCAAAAGGAAAAAGGTAACCACAAATCTTTACGAAGACCATAGAAATGATGAAAATATATATATATATATATATATATATATATATATATATATATATATATATATATTAAATTTTCAAGTGAGCGTCAATATAAATTTCGATGAGAACCACTGATTTAAAATAAACATTTAACCGAGCGAAGCACGGACGACGATCTCAGGTTACCGTTGACAAAATATTATTGTTAGCTCGTACATGAGCGCGTACACGCTCACATACCCGCGCGCTCGCGCACACACACACACGCGCATACACATACACACATAAATACATAGACGTACACGTATACGCGTGTAGAAAGATACGTGTTCGATTGTGCGAGAGAAGTATGAACGCATAAATGCGCCCAAGAAGTTCGTCCCGTTTACCTTTGATATTACGACTCGTGCGATTTCGATTTAGCGCACGCGCCAGAACCTTTCATCGTACTGCGAATTATCTTAGCTGCGCTTACCTGCGCTACTGTGTACACATATCTTCGATGATAATAAGGAACACGATCTCTCTTTCTCTCTCTCTCTCTCTCTCTCTCTCTCTCTGAACGCCGAACGAACCCACGCCTTTTATTGTTACGTTCGGTGCTAATGCGAGCAAACGTCAATCGCTAATTTGTCATCGACACAAATCGAGTTTCTCTATCGTGATCGACCGATTCGATACTTAAATAATCGAAAGTAATGTATGCAAGCGAGTTTAGATATATAATAGTGCTTGTATTATCTTAATGTTATTACTATATGAGCGCGATTTATTAGTAATACTTTCTTACATAACATTTTATGTACCTATTTGTGTTTTTATCTTAATGTTTCGATTTCTCTATCACTCCCTCTCTCTCTCTCTCTCTCTCTCTCTCTCTCTTTTTCTTTATCATTTTAGAAATTAATTTGATTATAATAATAATTTGTTGATAACATTGAAATATTATTTTTAATAACATCGATGTAAATCTAAGACTTTCCGTTAGCGAAGTACTTATTAATTTAAAAGAAATGATTCTTACAGATTTGAATTCACGATAAAAGTTATATTGCGTTGATATTAAAAATTAATAATTTAATTAGATTTGTTAAAGGTGGAGAGATCGTAATGAAATTAATTTAATATTAACTTCACTATACGATTAGATTTTCTTGTAAATATATAAAGTTTGACGCTATGCAAACCGATCTTTTTGTGTATCTGTACCAAAATAATAACATATACATGTTAATAGTATTACTCATATCAATACGATCATATATTAAAAATATATTAAAAAATTAAAAGATTTAAATTCAATAAAATTAATAAAATATACGCATAAGCTTGCAACTACCAAGATTATGAATTATGTATTTTTACATAAAGATTTTATTATACTCTTTTCTAATCGTTTCACATATCTACTCATGCTCGTTTTATCCAACCAATCGTCTCTTTTACACGTTCGAATAAACAAAACAAAAATCACGATTGAAAGATACGTGCAATATGAATAAAAAAAAAAAAAAAATTATAATTCAATTATGATATTTCAACGTTAATTCATATTTACATAACTACCTCCTTATCAATAATCATCGAGCAATATTCTTATCGTCATTAATCCATCCATCCACCCCTCCATCCATCTATCCATCTATCCATCTCGTATTTCTTCCTTCCGAGTTTAAAATCGTGAGGGTAGCTAATGATAACATACGAATTTTACGATCGTACCGTCCTCTTACGAATACAACCAAGTTTTCTCGATACACGGAGAACTTGTATCATCATAATAGGCGTTCGTCATAATTCTTTCTTACGTTTACGGTGTGTGCGTGTATACGGATGTGGCACGTGTATATGTGTGTGTGTGTGTGTGTATGTTCGCCTACGGAATCCAAGTTATAATATCGCACTAAGGGAAACATCGTCCTCTCTTCTCTTTTCTCTCTCTCTCTTTCTCTCTCTCTCTCTCTCTCTCTATTTCTTTTTCTCATCTCGCTCGTTCGCACTTCCTTCGCGGAATTTCGAACTAAAATATCTCCGGGTGTATACTACGAGTCGTGGCTCGTTTTAGATTAATCCGGCAGCGGCACTTTACGAGCCGTAAATTTTATCACGAAGGATACACGAATAACGAGTAAAAAGAAAGAGAAAGAGAGAGAGAGAGAGAGAGAGAGATAATAGGCTCTCAATCGCTCTCTCTCTCTCTCTCTCTCTCTCTCTCTCTCTCTCTCTCTCTCTCTCTCTCTCTCTCTCTCTTAATTTCTCACGTTAAAAACGACCTCAGTCTGATTTTATATCACATTTTGTCCCTCTTAACCAAAATTATCAATAATTATATTCTGAAACGTTTCGATAGTATTCCAAATTTTGTCCAGATTAATAATAGAATTATCGATAATTATTCCGTTATAGATATATCGAGATATATCTCATACATATCTTTGAATCTATAACATTAATAATGTAGAAAGAAAGAGAAACAAAGATAGTAATCTCTCTCTCTCTCTCTCTCTCTCTCTCTCTCTCTCTCTCTCTAATTCTCCGTCGCGTTAATTTTATTCTATATTCTGTCCTACTTAATTAAATCTATCGACAATTGTATTCCGAAACGTTCCGATATTATTCCAAATTTTGTACAGGTCAATAATATAATTATCGATAATTATTCTGTTATAGATATATCGAGATAAAACTTATACGTATCTTTGAATTCATAATATTCATAATGTGGAAAGAAGAGAAAGAGAAACATTAATCCCGTTTTTATCTTTCTACATTTCATTAAAAACGATCCGTCGCCCTAATTTTATTCTATATTTTATACTTCTTAATTAAGACTATCGACAATTATATTATGGAACGTTTCAATATTATTTTCAATTTTTTCGAGCTCAATGATAAAATTATCGGTAATTATTCTGTTATAGATATAGCGAAATATAACTCATATGTATCATTTAATTCATAATATTCATAAAGTAGAAAAAGTAAAACAGAAATAATAATAGTCTTTCTCTCTCTCTTTCTCTCTCTCTCTCTCTCTCTCTTTCTCTCTGTCGTTAAAAACGACCCTTCGCTCTAATTTTATTTCACATTTCTTAATTAGAACTATCGACCATTATATTCTGGTATGTTAGGATTTTAAATATTACACACACACACACGTACAAGTATAAAGGGTCAGGAAAAACGATATTTATACAACTGATCATACGTTAAAAGATATACGAAGGATAAGTAGAAAAATATAGAAAGAGAGATATTAATGACTCGTTTTTGTAAAACCGATTTTTTATTTAGAAAGAAAGAGAAAGAAGTACAGTAGTCTCTCTCTCTCTCTCTCTCATTCTCTCTCTTTCTCTCTCTTTTCTTCTTCGTAAAAAATAAAAATAGAACGAGATTGATCCAATGTTATTTGACATTTTTTCCCGCTCAATTATTCACACGAATTATTCATCAATTATTCCGACATCTGATCAATTATTCTGACATCTGATCAATTCTATCTACGAATTTATATAAAATTGATGATATGACGTTATATAGATGCCTATGTAATAAAAATAATAAAAACCAAAATAAAAAGCAAGAAAAAACCACAAAACGTGAACATGGAAAAGAAAATGAGACGATGATACCGATCATCGTTGATATCAATCGGATCGTTTTCGAAATCGACGTGTTTCAAAATAATGAAAAAAACAAGTCCGATTGTCAAATTCGTCGTTTCTATTAAAATCGGGATTATCGCGGGGGCGTGAGCGGGGGCAGGAAATCGAAGAAAACAAAACGAAAAAAAAAAGAGAGGGGGAAAAGAAATTTGGAAATTCGTTTATCGGGAGGTCTTCGTTAAATTTTCGGGAGGATTTTGAAGGTGTCGCGGGCGATTTAACGATCGCACTTTCAGCTGGAACGAGGGTCGAGCCTAACGAGTCTCGTACGTTCCACGAGTCGATGTTAACGTTCGCACGAGTCCGAAGCAATTAGCTCTGTGGCAGTGCTGGCAACGGCAGTACCACCACCACGCTAAGAGAGAGAGAGAGAGAGAGAGAGAGAGAGAGAGAATGAGAGAGACCCCCGATTAAAAAGGGTCCTCTCTCCGTACGTTTTCGTGGCTACACAGCGGGACGTCCATGACAAATCGCTCGAATACTTGGCAAATGTTGCGCGTCGAATCGCTCCGATAGCGAGTAAACGATGCTCGATCGTCCATACTTGCGGCCGTACTTGGAGCCTTTGTCATTTTAAATAGCGCCCGGGGTTCCTCGGATTTCTTGCTAATCGATTTCGTGCAACCCTTCTTCTACCTTCTCTCTCTCTCTCTCTCTCTCTCTCTCTCTCCTTCTCTCTATCTATCTATCTATCTCTTTTCCTCTACTACACATTTTGTCTTTCCACCTAGTCACATTGTAAAACTACGTTAAATTACTAAATGTTAATCTCCGATGGATTATTTTAAAACGATTTATTTTCATATTCGACCGACGTCTATATATATATATATATATATATAAATATTCAATAATGTTACAAGATTCTATTTTCTATTGATAGCTCTAGTTTCCATAGAATGTTCTATTAAAGATGGATGGACATTCGTATGGTGAGATGAAAATTATATTATATAATTATTACGAAAGTTTTCCGTATGTCCACGTAAATCCTAATTCTATTTTTAATCTAATAAAAGGGATTTTCTTGTTTCATATATTTGCGATGATTTGATTTACATCAGTTGTAGAAATATGCATCCAAACACGCTCGATTAACTTAACAAACTGTGGAAATTTATTTCGATGTTCAAGGTTTATAATGGAAATTCGTATTGTGTAATATCGGATATATATATTTAAGAAAAATAGAAATATTATGTAAGTCTTTTATTCGTTCGAATAGACGCATTATCTAATTCCATTCTAATGAGAATTATTGTTATTATATTTCTATAATAATAATTATATCTACATTAAGCGATAATTATATCCACATTAGTTGTTGCAATATTATGCGTTAGGTCAATGCTTCGAAAAGTAATCCAGACTCTGTACATTTATTTCGTTTGGAATATTACAACAATGGCTTTCGTGTTTTCATATCGAAAATTATAATTCGACAAAGTATTATGAAAATTTTCGATATATTAAGAAAATAATAGATGTGTTATCTAATTGAAATCTAATAAAAATTATTACTGTTATATACAGTGGCAACAATTATATGCATTAGCATTCTCGTATTATACTTCACTCTGATATTTATTTTCTAACATCTATTATATTTTCTACAAAATTTCTAACGTAACGAATGATAATATTTTATATAATTAAAAGAACGTTATTTCAACTAAACTGCGTATATATGTATCGATAAAAAAAAAAAATAAAGTTTAACGAACGTGTACGACGTGATATGTTAGAAGAAAAAAAAAAAAAGGAAGAAAGAAACGAAAAACAAAAGCAAATTTCTCCAAGTGTAAAATAAAGTAAATTTAAATCAATCGATAAATCGTATCACCGTATTTGGATCGATATCAAAGGAATTTTCTAAACAAAAGTAATGTTAAATATATTAAAACGCGCAAAGATCCGATATTCGTTGATACGAATTAGAAATGATAGAAATTGTTCGAGCTTTCATCCTCTCTTGAATTATTTCTCAAGGATATCGAAGCAGACGTTTCGACTTAACAGACAGGAAGAAGAACTTAGACTGACGTATCTTCGCGAAACGCGTTAACGCGTCTCGATCGGCTTTACGTTCAGAGAGATAGATAGATAGATAGATAGATAGATAGATAGATAGATATATATATATATATATATATAGAGAGAGAGAGAGAGAGAAATCTTTCTTACAGATAGAGACAGAGGGAGAGCCCTAATGCTCGCCTTAATGTTCACCGCGATTAGAGAGTCGGAGAGTGTCGAGCGTCCGTTAGATTCTCATCATCGAGGGCCGTCGTCACACCGTCACCATCACCAACTTGAATTTCTTCTTCTCCTTCTTCTTCTTCTTCTTTTTCTTTTTCTCCTTTTTATTCTTCTTCTCCTCCTCCTCCTCCACCTTCCTCTTCCTCCTCTTCTTCCTTCACCGTGAGAAGCTTAACGGTACGCGTACACGAGACGACGGATGACGACAACAAGAAGGGGAACGTACTTTAATGCATTAACTGTCATTGAAGGATACCGATGACTAGCACTTTGCTATGTCGACATCAAATCTAACATGTGTATGTATTTTAGATACGCGATACTAAACAGTTTGAGCTGATAACGAACTAATAAGGTGTAATAAGGGATATATGCGAACGCGATTTTTGTACTCTCTTCGGAAAAAAAAAAAAAAGAAAGAAAGACGAATTGTTAGGAGTAAAGTAAATAAAATTTATTCTTTTGTTACGTGTACAAATTTTCATTACAAAATTTTCTGTGATGTAACGTTTATAATAAAAATTTCTAAATGAAATTTTTTTCATTTCCTGTCTTAAGAAATAAAATTATTAATTGATAATTAACTTATAAGATATAAAAACTTAGAAGATATACGACAACAATTTTTTTTACTCTCCTTACGTTCTTTATATTTACATTCATCTAATATTAGATTGAATAATAACAGAGGAAGAGATAGAGATAGAGAAACAGAGAGAGAGAGAGAGAGAGAGAGAGAGAGAGAATCTAAATTATGATAAATATAAAAAAAATTCTCTTTAGAAAAACGGGAAAACGAAAAAAATAAATAAATACGATTATAAAAGCCGCGGAACATACATATCCAAGTATCTATAAATATATAATCGATCATCGATCGGTATAATAAAATTAGCTAATATTTCCTATGCCGTAAAATACACGAATTATAAAAATTTCTTGTAAGAAATTTTCTCGAATAGAAGATTGATAAAAAATCAATTGAAAATAAATAAATATTCTTTATCATATATAAAACAAAATATATGTCTGTGTATATCTGTAAAGAGAAATACATATGTAAAATGTAAGAAAAGTCAATGCAAATCGAGATACCATAAAGTAGAAGAAAAAGAAGAAGAGGAAGAAGAAAGAGGAATAAGAAAGAACAAAAATGAAGAAGAAGAAATAAGAAGAAGGACGAAAGAAGAGGAAGAAATAAGAAGAAGGAAGAAAGAAGAAGAAGAAGAAGGAAAGATGGTTGATCCTATATATCGGAAAGGGACGGTTCAAGTCGGTCCAGCGATTCGTGCGTTTGGTTGAGAGAAGTTTGCATTCGGAGTAGGCAGGTATAACTCCTGGGAGCGGAGCCTATTTTGTATAACCAGTTCCGCCGGAGCAAAGATTTACGATCGTGCTTCTCGTCTCTCTCTCTCTCTCTCTCTCTCTCTTTCTCTCTCTCCTCTCTCTTCCTCCGTTGAACGCAGGCTTCCACGGCAATCCACTATTCGCGTCTCGTCTCTTCGTCTCTTCACCGCACGGTTCTCTCTCTCTCTCTCTCTCTCTCTCTCTCTCTCTCTCTCTCTCTCTCTCTCTCTCTTTCAAGAAACGAAAGACTTTCTGGTTTGCGCTCGCTTAGCGACTTATCATCGTTCGGCACTCGCCTCGAACTTATCGGCGTTTCGACTTCGTCCAAGCACGAAGGACGACGCGTTACCACGGAAGGAAATGTTTACGTTCCTCGAACTTCATCTTTTCAAACATTTCCCTCGCTCTATCTATCTCTATCTTTATCTATTTATCTATTTATCTCTTCCTCTCTCTCTCTCTCTCTCTCTCTCTCTCTCTCTCTCTCTCTCTCTCTCTCTCTCTCTCTCTCTCTCTCTCTCTCTCTATCTCTCACTCCCTCTCTCACACTGTTTTTTTTTTATTTTCTATCTATCGTGTTTACGAATCGTAGTTTCTTTCGATCCAACCTTCATTCCAAAGGTATGACTTTTTAGTTATATCCCTTAAAATACAAGTCGATTTAAGTGTTATTTCATTTATTTATTTTTATTTTTGCTATTTTCACTCAATCTTTTTCCTTGATAAGGAATCAATCTTTCTCTCTCTCTCTCTCTCTCTCTCTCTCTCTCTCTCTCTCTCTCTCTCACACACACACACACACACACTCTCTATTTTTTTATTTTCTTTCTATCGTGTTTAACAATCGAAGTTTTTACAATTCAACCGTTCAAAGATATGACTTGTACGTTCTTCTCTCGACGATCAAGAAGTTAGTTAGTTAAATCCTTTAAAATACAATTCGATGTAAGAGTTTATTCATTTATTTATTTTTATTTTTGTTTTTATCACTTGATCTTACATCTTACTTGATCTTACATTATTTTTGTGATCAATCTTATTCAGTTAAATTAAAGAAATAAATTTCTTATTGATTTTTAACATCTAACACGTCAAAGTTCCATTTAGATAAAGGAATTAACAAATTTTTTGTTTATTTAAAATATTTTCAAGTTTTAATTAAATTTCCAATCTCAAATACACACACGCACACTAAATATAATGCAGAAGAGACCGCGATGTTAAATTAAAAAAAAAAAAGAAAATGATAATAATAAATGAATAAATAAACAAATAATTTTTCGAATTAATATATTATAATATTTATTATCCCCTTTCCGATAGTGAATTAATTACGTAATTTTTACCCTAATTAGAATTAAAGAAGTCACACCATACATTTACTCTTAATTAACTTAACGAATTTCTAATAAATAAATAAATATTTGATCTAGAATGAAATTGGAGTCGAACGAAAGGATCGAAAAATAAGATATACATCGTATAGATCGATCGATCGATCAATGGATCGGATCGCGTGATCGCAGACTATAAAATTCTTTTTCATTTTATACTACACTTGTTCTTTACATGAACGTGATCCGCACACGATTTACCATTAAATTACGTACTCTTAATGAGACACCATAATATGATTAAGGATCGATCGGATCAAAGAAATAACATGTGCACACTTATATACATACATACGTTCACATTTATCCACTCACACTTTATACGTAAATATATATGCATACATACATACATACATACATACATACATACATACATACATACATACATACATACATACATACATACATACATACATACATACATACATACATACATACATACATACATACATACATACATATATATATATATATATATATATATACATATATACGTGCGTACTTACTTACATACATATACATGTATATCCAGAGTTGTGTATCATGAAATTGTTGAAAGTAATCGAGAATAAGGAGAAATAGAACGTCGATCTAACGAGACAAATGGATGCACCGAGAGCAACTTGAAATGCCTTTTCAATGCGTGAAAGATAGGAAAGGTCGGCCGAGCCTTCGATGCAATTTAGCGCTAGAGGAACAACGTTCCACGATCGATATCGTAGATCTGAACAAGTGAAATCTCACCGGTAAGAGGTAAAATCAAATCGAAATCAAATCGATATAAATAAATCTAACATCAGGCAGTTAGATCCAACATTTGAACAAAGAAATCTCTTTGCCAATATATTAACATTTTTCGTGTCCGTTTAAAAGGACATTATAGATCATCCGTGAATATTATTTATATCTATACAGATACATACGTACATACATAAATAAATGCACAAAGTCGTTTCAACGAAGAAATTCGCAGAAGTTAACAATTCGAAGGATCAAAGATGATTTAAGGTGGATATAATCGTACGGTTGGTATTCAGTTACGAATGGAAAACGATCGAAGGTTGCAAACTGATCGACGGAAATCCGCTTTGAACGGAGGAAAAGCAAATGGTGTTGGTGATGGCCGTGGTGAGTTGGGGAGAAGAGGGAGAGGGATGAGGGGAGGGTGGTAGTGGTGGGGAGGGTGGTATTGGATCGAACAGCCGGTGTCCCGTCGGCATGAAAATAATTACTAGACTAAATCGGTAATAGAAGATAGGATTTATAGCAGTATATTCCCTCTCATAGAGAGTCTACCGGCAGCACGTAGGCCTAAACGGAAGGCTTTGTCGTTAAGGTTTAAGCATAAGGATAATTGCCGATATTATTTATCGATCGAAAATGTCGGCTCTTTCTTACTCTCTCTCTCTCTCTCTCTCTCTCTCTCTATTTTTTTCTCTTTCTCTCTTTCTTTTTCTTTCTCTTTTAGCGGATAGCGGAAGTTCGGCTCCTTTGGTAGGTCCTTCCCCTCGGTAACATTTTACGATCCCTTTTCTTGTACTTTCTACGAGCCTCTAAAACGATAGGAATAACCAACCGTCGTAATGGAATTCGTCCGGGTTCCTAGAGAAAATATTTCTCTTCAACGATTTTATACCGATATAGACAACGGATATCGTCGATCTTGTATCGTACTCTTTCTGGGATTTTCACTACCACATTAATTCTTGTGATTATTTTCTCTAATATATATATATATATATATATATTCATTCGAATGGGTCTTTCTTTTTTCTTTTTGTTTCCTGCTTTTCTTTCTTTCCTTCTTCATTCAACAAAATTTTAAGTCTCATCCTTAATTTCTTTGATCTTTACTATCTTTTGATATTAAATTATCTAATTTTTTTTTTTTTGAATGTTAAACAATTTAATTACACACTACCAAGCAAGTACGGTGTACGTAACAGATAAATTAATTTAGATATACGTGTAGATTATTTCTAAGAGAGATAAGATAAGAAAAGAAAAGTAAAGTAAAGGAAATAAAAAGGATTGATTTGGATCTTAAATTATATTTATGTAGGGTAATATAATATATTTCATTCGATTATATCCGATTATATATGTATATATATGTAATATATATTAATTATATATTTAATTATATAATTATATATATGTATATAGGTATATATTCAATATATATTGAATCGAATGTAAATATATATATATATATATATATATATATATATATTCCTGCGGATTATTTAATAATTTTTCCACGAATTTATTATACATCGAAATTAGTTTTAATTATTTATTATCGCATACATCTATCAGTACCTATTACCTAAAAAGACCCCTCACGCGAATACATTGTATTACTATTACTATTACTATTACTATTACTATTACTATTATTACTATTATTATTATTATTATTATCATTATTATTATTATTATTATTATTCTTTTTTTTTGTGACGAGGGAGAAGGTTATTTTATATGTGAAATATGTGCGAGAGATTGATTCGATAACGTAAAAGCATCAATTAAACGGTACGGTATGTCGCGTAGTTTGCTCGTTACGCGATTTCTATCCCCTCGAAATTTTCGTGTGCGGGATAGCCGTAATTTGAGAAGCACCGTTCCAAGCCGTAAGCGGTGGTAGCGGCAAAACGCGTGGACGATAAAGAGCAGTAAAACATGAATCTCGTTCTCCCCTCGAAAAAGGCTGGAACTTTAATTTTCCCTCTGCGCGTTCTGACATATAAGAGCCTAGAGGGTCTCTCCCGTACGACGTAATGGCGTCGATCTCGCTCGACGGACCGTCAAAATGGACGTTGGCTATTTCGTTCGACGAACACACATCTGTCCGTGCGACACACAAAAATACAATTAAACCTATAAGCCGAATATTTCGTTTCATTCTACGCGAGAATATTAAAATAGATGAGATCATATAAATCGTTTATTATCTTTCTATTATTTCGCGATAAACGATTTATTATATTACTGGGAAACGATATTTCTAATAACGCATTAATAATAATTTTATATTCCAATATATTATATTTTACATACGTATATATCCGTAGATATATATATATACATTCACAATTGTTATTTGTTATTTTCTAATTTATTTAATGATCGTTCGTTTTCGTTTAATTTCTTTTGTTTTTTTTTTTTGTTCTACTTTACCTAAAATATATAATTTATTACTTATAATCTGTATAAGTTTTTGTCATCTTACGAATAGAATAAAATACCTATTGTTCTGCTATAGAATATTTTTGATTTCTTTTTATATCATAGTAAATAGATCAATTTTATAATAGACCACCTTTACTCGTAATCATTCAATTTCAATATTAGTATGAAACAACTGTGATATATGTACATGTCTATCTACGATATTATTTTATAACTAATATCGCACATTGAAATTTTTAATGTAAAAAGTGAACAAACTATCGTTGCAAACGATAAATTTGTAAGTTCATTCGTGCAATAACATTGACTAGGCCATTCAAAGCGCTCATATTTATACTAGTACATTACATAATTTATAATCTTATCTGTAAATTTTTCTATCACAACATACAAAACCTTATGAACTCTATAAAAACGTAAATATATTCTCAGACCCGTTAAAACACGACGATATTATATCGTACGACAGGATGAAGATTCTAATAATAAGCGTGATCGATCGAAGATTTTCATCTAGTTGTAAAAACAACAAACAAAAATAAAAAGAATAAATAAAAAAAAAAAAGAAAATTTTAATTTCCAACGAGAACGTAGAACGAAATGAATTCGTGATTAGGTATCGTAATATATTATTTATCTAAAGTATCAAAGAGTACATATCAAAACGCAATATGGCCACGACCAGGTTGCGTTAATTATTTCGTGGAAAATGTGACTCCGATCGTGCGTTAAATTGTACACTTGGGGATCGATTTTTCCAACTAAACCCGGTTAACGTGGTAAGGCACGTAACTCTACCTTAGATAGAGTTAGGTAGGTAGATAAAGGTTGTGTTGTGATACATACGTATCCTACCGTACAGTACTACGACACATAAGAACGAAAGAGAGAGAGAGAGAGAGAGAGAGAGAGAGACCGGACCGGTTATAAAATGTTTGTGCGCGTGAGCGCGCGAGCGCGGGTACCTCGCACGACTCCAAGTAATTGCGCGCGAATGTACAACTTCTTTAGCCATAAGCTACCGAAGGTACATGAAATAGAGAAAGATAGATAGATAGATAGATAGAGAGAGAGAGAGAGAGAGAGAGAGAGAGAGAAAGAGAGAGAGAGAGAGAGAGAGAGATCTTTCTACTTGTGTGCCAGTGTTCATCGTTAAAATGAAATCCGATGCGGCAGGATCAGAACGTAACGCACTTACAACTTGGATTATAATAAACGAAAGAACTTTCCCCCCAGGTAGGAAATGTACGATATTGCAAGGAAACGTAATCGGAACGTAAGTTTTTATTTAAAAATGTTACGTATAGGAAGAGCAAACGCTTATAGTTGAGTCAATCTTAAAGTGGAATTATGTGTACGCGCTCTCTAAAACAGTTAAATATGAGCCTGATCGTCGAAGAAACGAAGAGCGATTATTAGTGCTCGTTTATACGAGGGAAAGCGTATCGTTTGCTACTGTACTCTTCTTCGTGATGAAGTGAGAGAGAGAGAGAGAGAGAGTGAGAGAAAGAGAAATAGAGAGGGATAGAAGAGGGAGAGGGAGGAACATTAGAGAGAGAGAGAGAGAGAGAGAGAGAGACCGGTTTGTCGCACGTGCGACCGTGGGAGCTTATGCGAGCGGTGCATCGCCACAGCATCCCTGTTATTTATGGCTAACTATCGTTCGTCCCTTTCGGACTATGTCGGTAATTAAGAACCCGACTGTCACTGACCAATGCTTTATCGAGTATCGACAAAATTACCGTAACAATCTTTTTTATTTTTTCATTTCTTTTTCGTTTTCCAATATTATTATTGTTGTTGTTGTTGTTGTTGTTGTTATTATTATTATTATTATTAATATTATTATTAATAATAATATTATTAATATTAATTATCTCGCGATAATTTTTGTCCCTTTCGCGATCTCTATGAATTAATTTATCGTATATAATATGTAATATTGACACGTCACGTACACTTCAATATAGTCCACGAACGAAATTAGAGGAACAATTTCTTTCAATTTTGACATTTTTATTATTATTATTATTATTATTATTATTATTATTATTATTATTATTATTATTATTATTATTATTATTAAACTATTTATTTATTTATTTATTTTCCGACAATTTTTCTTCCTTTCAATCTCTGTGTATTAACCTTTCTTATATAATAACACGTAATAATGACTTCACGTACTACAATACAGTGCATCAACGAAATTATAGGAACAGTCTTCTCAATTCTTTTTTTTAATATAATTATCATTATTGTTATTGTTGTTGCGGTGGTTGTTATTATTTATTTTGCAACAATTTCTCTTCCTTTCGATGTCAATATATCAATATTTCATATATAATAATATATAACTTTAACATCACATACTCTAATACAATCCATCGGTGAAGTTAAACTAAAAATTGTTTTTACTTTTTAGTTTTAATATTATTTTAATACTATTGAGTATTAAATTATTCATTTATTTTCCGACGATATTTCTTCCTTTTAATCTCTACGTATTAACTTTTTGTATATAATAACATGCAACATTGACGTCACGTACTCCAATAGAGAGTGTATCGATAAAATTTCCGGAACGATACATTTCATTTTTTTCTGTAATCTATTTATTTTCTTTTTCTTTTTTTTTTATTATTATTATTACTTTTTTTAATAGTTGCTTTCTTTGCAACAATTTTTCATTCTTTCGATCTCTATGCCTTAATCTTTCGTATATAATAACATATAACTTTGACACGTCACGTACTCCAGTATAATGTATCGAAGAAATTACAGGAGCAATCTCCTTTTTCTTCCATTTTCTTTTTAAATTATTATTATTATTATTATCATTATTATTTTTATTATTCTTACTATTATTATTATTATTGCTTCTTTTTTGCGATGATTTTTCTACCTTCCAATCTCTGTATATTAATTTTATTCTATAGAATAAAATGTTAATTTAAAATGTAACTTTTGAAATGACATCACACACTCGAAATATCTCTATTTCATTGGTATTATATAAATGGAGGTTCATCTTTCCCGAGTATTAGTTCGACATTACATAATCTTGTTCTCTCTCTCTCTCTCTCTCTCTCTCTCTCTCTCTCTCTCTCTCTCTCTCTCCCTCTCTCTTATATATATATATATATATATATGAACAAAATAATTAGGCTCTTTCATAAGTCCTCCACCGTAGATACTTCAATTTCCGCAGTAATAAAATGGTACACGTGTTATTGCGACCGCCATTGACAAATAGCAATAGTTAAAAATATAAAAGGGGTAGCAAAAGTAAAAGAAAAATATAAGCAATGTATTATTAATGAATTAATTAAATTCTTTCCATTCCTTTTATTCCTATTAAATACCCAAGACCAATATAAAATGAAGTTTTTAACAATTAATTATTCATCTTGATCATTCATTATTATTATTATCATTTTCATTATTATTATTATTATTTGTATTACTATCACTATTTTCATTATTATTGTTATTAACAATATTATTATTATTATTATTATTATTATTATTATCACTTATCATTATAATTATTATTGTTACTATCAATGGAGGAGAGTTCCATTTCCCGATTCGCTTCGTACCGAAACTCCGTATCTCGGCAAATCCATTTGTAGGAGCTAAATCATTCAACGAAGCAGCGTTATTAGTCGCGAGCTCGATTAATCGCGCCACCGGCCATTAGTTCGTTCGATCGTTCGGCGTAAGCGCGCGTGTCCTAACTGGAAACTCGGGTAGAGGTATATACATACACACACACACACACAATATATATATATACATACATACATACCCACACACACATATGTATCCAACGTACATAACTTCCATCGAACCGTATACACAACATACATACGTAAATATATACATAGGTAAATACATATATGCTAACGTACACATACATGCGGACGTATTCGATTCGTCGTTAACGACGGGGCTCGCGGCGTAATGTCGTAAACGAAAATCGTGTTCGCGCGCGCGGAATTACGCGGAGTTGCCGGACGGAGACTTAACCAGAAAAGATAACTGAGTTCTCTCTGTCTGTCTCTCTCTCTCTCTCTCTTTCTCTTTCTCTATCTATCTATCTCTATGGTACCCTTTAATGCGTTTGCGCGCAAGACCAAAGGATACAGTACTTTAGGAGGATATGAAAAGAGAAATAACAGAGAAAGATAGAAAAAGAGAATGAGTAAACAGAAAGAGAAAGAGAGCAAGAGAGAGACAGAGAGAGAGAGAGAAAGAGAGAGAGAGAGAAAGAGAGAAAAGACATTATTGTTAGATACGCGCTAGAAAGATAATTTTCGTTCGTCGACGTTTGGCGTGAAAGTTAGTCGAGATACGATGTAGGATGCGTTCATATGTGAAGACCGTGCAGAATGCTCGTGCAACATCGACCTGGTCTGACCCCCCCGAAGAGATAGAACTAAGTAACTGCCTCCGTGTTAGAATTTCCAGCATATACTGCAGTTTGGTCAAACTGCGTCTTATAATAGACGTATAGCTAAATGGATGGATGGATGGATAATAGATAGATAGATGGATAGATGGATAGATAGATAGATGGATGGATGGATGGATGGATGGATGGTTACGAATCGCAATTGACTCGCGAATTAAAAATATTTATTATGTGGTACCAATTGATCATCATTGAGAATGCCAACGACGAAGACGCCAACGACGACAAAAACGATGATCGCGAAGCTAAAGTAGACGATGGTTGACAACGATGACGACGATGACGAGTGACAGGAATAATAATGTTGCTAGTGGTGGTAGTGGTCGTGGTGGTGGTAGTGGTGGTAATGGTAATGTTGGCAATGTTGTTGTAATGGTGACGGTAATGGTGGTGATGTTGATCGTCGTTTTAGTGAGCGCTCACGCGCACGTCTCTCTTAGGAGAAGACGTGTAGGATCTATCTTTTACTTTCACCGCGAGAACCGAACCCGAGAGAGCCTCGCCCATCAACGGGTTGTTGTGTAACGATGACTACGACCTGGTTCCCATAACTGTTCCAAGTACACGAGGGTACCATCCAGGAGGGCTCACCGACTGGAAGGTTACGCGAGATATACGCGTTTGCGATTAAAATGCAGAGGGCATCGTTGAAAAGGCGCCG